>CP139509.1:397295781-397391344 GCA_021014915.2 Artemisia tridentata subsp. tridentata | reverse complement strand
TCCTCACATCCCAACATTTCAAAGTTTTTCTCCAGGTGCGTAATCCAATCCTCGGCGGATTGAGGAGTAGCAGCCTTACTGAATGACAAGGGCTTGAGCTTGTTGAAGCTCTCAAGCCAACCATGAATAGTAGTGGGTCGACCTCATTAGCGTTAAGACCCGGTAGCATGTTGGCTATAGCATTAGCAATCATAGCCTCTAAATTAGGGATCTCATCTCCCCCTTTAGGGTGACCTTCAGGATTACGGCGAGTGACAACCATCTGAATGATTATCAAAACGATTAGCAAGATCGAACAAGATACGATAGAGTGGGACAAGAAAGGAGAGTACACGAAAGGAAACCTAATGTCTACCCAGTCCTCACAGGTCAATGGCCTAAGCCTAAGGGTTTCGGGAAAACCTAAGGGTCCAACCTGTCTCTGACACCATAAATTGTAACACCCCGACCCGAAAAGGGCAAAGATGTCACAATAATATGGTTTCACATCAGAATATTCAATAAAAATAACGGAAGTCTTAACATTAATAACCAAAGGATAATAAGCCAACAAGACTTATATCAAGTTCATCAAGACAATGAAACGAAAATAAATGAAGTACTTAATAAACCAAGGGCCAACAATGGCATAAACAAGTCTAAAATCCAAATGGTAGAACTAAGATGACTAAGGTCAAAGCTTCACTCAAAGTTGCTCTCATCCCAAAGCAAAACCCAGCTCCTAGCTTAAATACCTGCCGCAGGAAAAGAAAATGCGGCTGAGCTACGAAAGCTCAGTGAACAGATATAACGGTACAAAGCAGTAATAAGGAATAATGAAATGTAAATGTAGTAACGGATGTTAAGATTAAAGGCATAGGAAAAAGGTAAAAATAACTGATAGGTAAAGGTTACAAGGTAAATGAAAACAGTAATCCACTACAAGCCCAGACAATTCAAATCAGATACATAGTAACCATGGAGGAGCGACCTCCCAGATAATGTGAAAGACGTGTATCGCACACACCATCAGTCACCAGATATAACAGATAATAGATACAAATACAGATAACAGATAACAGATCTAGGATGCATCCATACGCCCCAGGTGGCCAGAGTCTACCAATACACACCAAATCAGATAAAGTCAGGGACGGAATAGGACATCACTCTCCTACTCTAGAGTCATGCCATCGGTGCATCAATGACATGGACATGAAACCCTCATGCCTAGTGAAAACATATAGTGGCTTGTAGTCTCAAACTAAGGTCAAGGTCAAGTATCAAGTTCAGGTTTCATATTAAGTGGTTCGGTCAAGTTTCAATTTCAAGTAGGTCATATCCAGATTTATATCAAGGTTTACATTAAAGGTTCATATCAGATGGTTCAATATCAGAAAGGTTCAATATCATAAAGGTTCAATATCAGATAGTTTACATCTAAGGTTCACAATATCAAGAGAAAAACAAGGCAAGGTTTACAGAACAAGGGAACATAGCAGTGGCTTAGGGAATCCTATAACAAATCAGAAATCAGAATGTAATGAGAACGAAGGCACCTTACTGAAGAAGGGCAGAATATCTGTACCTTATTAGCAAGCAAAACAAGAATAGAAAGCTGACAAGGATCAAGTTACTCCTTCCTCGAACCTAAAGGAGTAGAAGACAGAATCACAAATGGTTTTTAGTTATCTTTCCATTTTAAGTAAGTTTCCACTTTTAGAAAGTTTCCTTATTTAGCAGGTTTCTATAATTAGAAAGATTATTATAATTTAGGTTAAGTCATTAATTTAATATTATTATGGAAATAGGGTTCATTATATCAGGTTATAATAGTTTAGGGTTAATTATGACAACTTTCCATATTCTAGGGTTTTAAATGTAAATATGTCAAAGATAAAGGTTTAAAGTACAATTTTACAAGTTATTCATTTTAATCCAATAATTTCCCAAAATTACAATTCTAATCCTTCCATGTTAACAATTTTACAAGTTAAACCCTTTTATTTATTTAATTTACAATATAAACCTTATAGTTAATTAGGTTACATTCTAACCCTTACAATATTCATGTTTACACATTAAGCCCTCAATTATCAAAAATTACATAATATACCCCTGACATAAATATTTATACTAATTACCCTTAAGTTTCCATAATTTACAAATCAAGTCCCTTAATTTAATTTAATTTACAATTCGAACTTATAATTTACATATCTTACCAATTAAACCCTTTAATTACAAAATTTACACATAGGACCCCCATATTATATTTTATTCGAATAGTCCCTGGTCTAATACATGTTACAAAAATAACCCTCAAGTTTATTTAATTACAAAACACCCCCTTATAGTTTTTATTTTCAATCGGTATTCACAAAAACTACACAAACCCTAACTCTAATTTACCCAATCATTACCAATCATTAATTATACCTTAAACATGCATTAATTAATCAGATCTTTCACTCAAAACCCTAACCCTAGCCAATTCGATCCAATATTTATTTTTAAACCCTTTTTCTTTAAAACCCCGGTTTGAACAAAAACTAAACAAGCATGATCTAGGCTTCGAATAATCCAAGGAGTATTTTTCTGATGTTATTAGACTTATATGTGATCGAGTAAAATTATGTACAAAGCCCAGAAAAATTTACATAGTCGACTTAGGTTTATTTTACGTTTTAGGGTTTATTAGTTCGAATAACTTCAAAATATTTAACAAGCATGCATGGATCAGTTATACTATTTTATATAGGTTATATGGGATGTAAACAAGTCCAGAAAAATACCAGAAAGTGTTTAGAACAATTCGAATGAGCTGAGTGAGTTTATACCTCTCGGCAAAAGAAAACGAGCAAAGAAAATCCAAAAAAATCGAACCAAGCTTCCTAAATTCGAACTCCTATTTTTCCTATCCTCTTTGAACTCAGTAGAAGCCACGAAAAATACTAGACCAGCTCCAGGAATTTTATGCGATCGAATGGAGTTTTTAGAGTGTATATTGGGTCGATTTAGGGATAATTATAAAGAATATATATAGAACCGAGTATAGGGAGGTGGGGAGGGCATAAAATTTCGGTCCAAGTTATTTGATAAGGCCAAAAATCTGTTTCCTAGTTATCTTTTATTATTTTTAGTATTTATCTTATATTTAATTATAGTTTTTAATTCGAAAATATACTATAATATATAATAAAAATTATTTTTGGCCCAATGAATATTATATAAATATTACAAATATTTTTATGACTTGTAAAATGTTAAAATGTTCGAGTACAAATTATTTCACTTCTTATGATATTAATTTCCGAGAGTTTGGGATTAATTTGGTGTTTTAATTAGTTAACAAATGAATTTTAAGGTTTCAAGGGTAATTTGGTAATTTTGCAAGTTTTCAAATCTTAGGTATTACACTTACAATTATGTTCGCGGCCATAGTTATAAGGCGTATTCCACACGCATACTTACTTCCAAAACCACACATCTCAATGATAACACACATATACCACATAGCACCTAATACACAACACAATCCATGCTATCATACTTGCAAGTCCACTTGTGTTGTGACGCATGTATAATTATGTTGGCCACCATAATTATCTATGCTCCCTTTCACAAGTGTAATTCCTCCTACGACCACACTTCGTGCAAACAATCATCTCACATGGAACAATTCCAATGATCATGGAACCATTCCAACGATCACTTTTGTTGATGCAAATAATGTTCGAAAAACGTTATTTATATCTTTCGATTACTTCACGTTTTGAGGATGACAAAATGTGAAATCATGTTACGTTAAAATTAACGTAAACAAGTTTTTAATCGGAAGATCCCGTTTCTACGCAAATCACTCTAGAACAAATTTACAACTTGACAAATGATCAAAGAAGTGAATTTGTGTTTTGAGACTTCACATTTTAATGGGACAAAACATTTTTTCAAAAATACATATGACAAATTATTTTTGAATTATTAAGAAATGTTTTAATGGAAAAATATGTTTGAAAATCACAACAGCTATTCCCCCCCCCCCCCAAAAAAATCAGCTCCAACCTTCCCCAAATAAGTTTTCACCAGAAAAGACAAAATTTGGAGCGTCCTAGTCTAGGACGGCTCCACGGTTCCACTAAATTTAGTGGAGCCGTGGCATGTTTAGTGGAGCCGTCCGTACAAAATTTTCTGTAACGTTCAGATTTTTTTTGCCTATAAAAACCAACCCCATTCACAGTTTTTAGGCATCCTTACACACACAAAACTTTCTGAGTTGAATACTCTCTTCACACTTTCTTTCTTAGATCATTTAGATTAGTTTTTCTTTTGTTCAAGAGTGATCCAATCATCCTCAAAGTGATCATCTTCATTCCTCTTCACTAGCAAGAGAAGAACACAAGTATCCAAGTTGATACAAGGTGTTATCATTCCTCTTCATTATCAAGAGAAGAACACAAGTATCCAAGTTGATACAAGGTGTTATCATTCCTCTTCACTAGCAAGTTAAGAACTCAAGTATTCAAGAGGATACAAGAGTTGTAGTTGTTAGGTTGTTGTAACACTTGTTACATCCTTGTTGTATCTTAGCATACATCAAGATTATCTTTCTTTTGTGAGAGTGTGAGTGAAGATCATTGTGATCTTAAGAGATAGTGAAGATCTCTTAAAGCCATTGGACTTGTGTGTGAGTGATCAAAGGATCTAGAGTAGTTAGATTAAGTAGAGTGAAGTGAGAGTTGATCTTTGTGATCGTGTTGAGATCGTGGTGATCTCTTGTAGCCATTGGGCTTGTGTGATTGGTCACGTGGACCTTGGCAGATTGGTGCTAGCTAATATTAGCACTCGACATTTAGCTTAGTGTCGGTAATAGGATAAGCGACGTGTACGGTTTTCTCCGCCTAAGGGGAGGTTGTTGACATAGTGCTTGAAACTCTCGAGTGTGGTACTCGGGGAGTGGAGTAGGGCGAAGAAGAGCTTCGTAGTCGAACCACTATAAATCCTTTGTCTCGGTTTGATCTTTCCAACTCTACTCTTTACTTTTATTATTTAGCATTAGTTAGTTTAGTGTGTAGTTCATATTGGTGTTGATTGATTACACATAGAGTTCTAATCAAAGTTTCCAATATCCAACCTTTAAAACAAGATTTTTAAAAGAACTTAAAACCGGTAAACTATTCAACCCCCCCCCCCTTCTAGTTTCCCACAATTGGTATCTAAAGCCACGTCAGTCAAGATTTTAAAGTATATTGTATTTTAAAACTTGAATCGATCAATGGATTCCGACAAATATCTAGAAGGGCAATCTATGCAAAGACCACCACTTTTCGAAACCGATTGTTTTATATATTGGAAAACAAGATTCGAAACATATGTAAAATCAAAAGACATTGATCTCTGGCATGTTATTACCGAGGGTGACTTTCAACCTATTCAAATGAATCCGGAAACTAAAAAGGATGAAATAGTTTCTTATGATAAACAAAGTGATGAACTTAAAAGGAAATTAGCCAAAAATAATGAGGCTAAAATGATGATTTATAATGCTTTGCCTAAAAAGGAATTTGAAAGAATTTTTATGTGTAATACGGCAAAAGATATTTGGAAAACGTTGCTAGTCACTCACCAAGGTAATAACCAAGTCAAAGAGAACAAGATAGATCTTCTTGTTCAACAATATGAACAATTTTCCATTTCGGAAGATGAGTCAATAGATAATGCTTTTGCTAGATTTAATACTATTATCACTATTCTTAAAGCTCTTGATGAAGGTTACTCTAGCAAGAATTATGTTAGGAAGTTTCTTAGGGCTCTACATCCTAAATGGAGAGCAAAGGTCACCGCCATAGAAGAGTCAAAGGACTTGGCGACCTTGTCACTCGATGAACTTATAGGAAACTTGAAAGTTCACGAGATGATAATCAAGAAGGACTCCGACATAGTCAAAGGCAAAAGCGAGAGAGTTAGATCTCTATTGTTGGGAATTAAATGTTCTGAAGAATAAGTATCAAGAATTACAAGTATTAACAGTTCCAACTGTTGTGAAGAATACTCTAACAGTTCCAACTGCTGGTGTATATCTTAGGACTGTTCAAGTTATAACTAACCGTACTAACTGATGTTGGTACTGGTAGTACAAAGAAGGGACTGCTAGTTGATACTGCTGAGTGGATAATTGTCACATATACAACTGCTGGATGGATAAGTATTGAAAAGATATTTGTGTACTAAAGTCAAGGATATACGGTAGATAATATCTTTTAGCAAAGTGATCAATATCAAGTTGTGTACTAAGATACATGTTGTATCTTATGTACTGACACACTCAAGATAAGTTAGCAAGTAGTTTGACTAGACTTAACAATATTGTAAATGATCTTTCTTGTAATATAAAAGAAAGATCTTAGACTTGAGATAAGTGTGTTCAAGTGTGTGTTAAAACATATAGTGAAAAATATATCTCTCAAGAACATAGAAACTTAAGATTCAAGGTTGTAACCCTAGTGATAACTCAAGATCACTCGTATTATTATCTTAATAATATTGAATCGTTTGGTGTTAATCTTTCATTGTTCATTAACATATAACAAACACAACTGTTCCATTTCCATAACCATAATAACCTTCTAAGTGTGATTAAGTAGATTCCGCATACTTAATCATATTAACTCAATATATCATACACACAAAGTATAAAAAGGTTTAACCACCTTAACCGTGTGTCGAATCCTAACAAGTGGTATCAGAGCTCAGGTTGATATTTGATTTAGAAGAAGAAGTAGAAATGGACGTTGAATCTATTCAGACAAATGTTGCTGCGAAGATTCCCATGCTCAAACAGAATGAGTTTGAGATGTGGAGGCTGAGGATAGAGCAATATTTCCAAGTGCAAGATTATGCACTTTGGGAAATCATTGAAGATGGAGACTCTTACCAGCCTACCACCACTACATCAACAGTGGACGGAAAAGTGGTGTCAACTCTGTAGACAAAGCCAACATCTGCAGAAGAAAGAATAAAAAAGAAAAATGACTTGAAGGCAAGAAGCATGCTGATGATGACCATTCCCAATGATCAACTTCTAAACTTCAGCAAGTTCAAAGATGCCAATTCATTATTTGAGGCTATTATTGCCAGGTATGGTGGAAATGAAGCCACCAAGAAAACCCACAAGACACTGCTCAAACAGCAGTTTGAAAACTTCTCCTCTACATACAATGAATCTCTTGACCATATGTTTAATAGGCTTCAGAACATTGTGAGCCAACTTGCTATTCTTGGGGTTGAAATACCTCAAGAAGATTTGAACTCAAAATTTCTGAGAAGCCTACCAGAAGAGTGGGCTATGCATGTTGTTGTCTGGAAGAATAAGCCAGACCTAGATATAATGGAGCTTATAGATTTGTATAGCAACTTTAAGATTGTGGAGCAAGATTTGAAGAAGAATTGAGGTACTAGTTCTAATACTGGGAACATGGCATTTATGTCAACTCCTAGTACCTCAAAATCAAGTGAAGAGGTGAAAGTTGTTGATGGTGTTGGTACTGCTAGTTCATCAAGTAGTACCATAGGTATTTTAGATGAAAAGACTTGTTGTGCATTTCTTACAAGTCAAAATAATGGGTCCATGCTCACCTATGAAGACCTCCAAGAGATCCATGAAGATGATCTGGAGGAAATGGATCTAAAATGGCAAATTTCTCTTCTTAGCATGAGAGCCAAGAAGTTCTATCACAAGACGGGGAAGAAGCTTGTAATCAGCAACACTGATGCTGCTGGTTTTGATAAGTCAAGGATAGAGTGCTATAACTGCCATATGATGGGTCATTTCTCAAGAGAGTGCAGAAGACCAAGGCAGCAAGATAGCAAGAACAAAGGTTTTGGAAGCACATCCAAAACAAGGGAGGTTTCTGAGCCGAACTCAAAGGCTATGGTAGCTATTGATGGCTTAGGTTTTGATTGGAGCTTCATGGCAGATGAAGAAGAAACTCCTGCTCAGATGGCACTTATGGCTTTTTCTGCTACTGAGGAACATTTAACTGATAAACAAGAGGATCAAGGTTATTCAGATAGTGGATGTTCAAGGCACATGACAGGCAACAAGTCTTATCTCTCAGATTTTCAATCAATAGATGGAGGCTATGTTACCTTTGAAGGAGGTGTTGGTGGCAAAATTTCCGGTATAGGTACCATTAAAACTGGAAATTTAGATTTTGAAGATGTGTTCTATGTAAAAGAGCTAAATTATAATCTTTTTAGTGTCTCACAAATGTGTGACAAAAAGAACAATGTTCTTTTCTGTGAAACTGAATGTCTTGTACTTTCTCCTGATTTTAAGATGCCTGATGAAAGTCAAGTACTTCTTAAAATTCCTAGAAAGGGCAATATGTACAGTGTAGACATGAAGAACATTGTTCCTATAAAGGATTTAACTTGTCTTGTTGCAAAGGCCACATTGGATGAATCAATGTTATGGCATAGAAGGCTTGGTCATATTAACTTCAAAACCATAAATAAAATTGTTAAGAATGGTTTGGTAAGAGGTTTACCTCAAAAACGATTTGAAAATGATCAAACATGCATTGCTTGTCTTAAAGGCAAACAACACAAAGCCACTTGTAAGCCCAAGATTTTTAACTCTATCAATCAATCATTGTCTATGCTTCATATGGACTTATTTGGACCTGTTTCAGTAAGTAGTATAATGCATAAGAGATATTGTCTTGTTATAATTGATGACTATACTAGATTTACATGGGTTTTCTTTCTATCTACTAAGGATGAGACTACAAGCATCCTTAAGACATTCATTACTCAAATAGAAAACCAAGTAGACAAGAAAGTGAAAGTCATTAGATGTGATAATGGGACAGAGTTTAAGAATAGAGTTATGGATGATTTCTGCAAACAAAAAGGTATTAGGAGAGAATTTAGTGTTGCTAGAACTCCACAACAAAATGGTGTTGTTGAGAGGAAGAATAGAACACTAATTGAAGCTGCTAGAACTATGTTAGCTGATTCTAGGCTACCTATAACTTTTTGGACTGAAGCAGTTAGCACTGCTTGCTATGTTCAAAATAGAGTTTTAGTTGTACAACCTCACAATAAGACATCATATGAACTTTTTAGAGGTAGAACTCCTGCAATAGGATTTCTTAGACCTTTTGGATGTCATGTGACAATTCTCAATACCTTAGACCATCTAGGAAAATTCAATGGTAAAGCAGATGAATGATTCTTTGTTGGATATTCTCTTAATAGCAAAGCATTTAGAGTATACAACACAAGAACTATGATTGTAGAAGAAAATCTACATGTGGAGTTTTTGGAAGATAAATCCAATGTAGAAGGTCAAGGACCAAAATGGCTATTTGATCTTGAAACACTAACCAATTCAATGAATTATGTGCCTGTTGTTGCAAAAACTAATGATTTTTCAGGTTCACAAGCAACAGATGAGGCAAGGTTAGAAAAGGAGACAAACCAAGATCATGTATGGATGCTAATAAGTACAAGTGTGGAATCAACTTCAACAACTGATGAATCTTCTTTTGGCAAAGCTAAAGAAGGTGTTGAAGATGGAAGCAAGAAAGATGGAACTGAGAAACAAGACAGTCAAGTTAGCAGTTCAAAAGCAGTTTGTACTGTTGAGACAGAGCATTCAACTGCTGGCCCTTCAGAAACGAAAGAAGCAGAATTCTCAGAAAATGAGGTGGATTTCAACAATCTTCCATCAAATTATCAAGTTCCTTCTACTCCACAAACAAGAATTCACAAAGTTCACTCCCTAGATAATATGATTGGAGATGTACAATCAGGTGTGAAGACAAGACAACAATTGATGTCTTCAGACCAACAAGGGCTTCTTGATGCCCTTTATGCTTCAAAGCAGCATGAGTTTTCAAACTCCTGCTTGTTTGTATGTTTTCTCTCACAAGATGAACCAAAGAACATTCTGAAAGCCTTAGATGATTCAAGCTGGGTAGAAGCTATGCAAGAGGAGCTTCTTCAGTTCAAGATTCAGAAAGTTTGGGTGCTAGTTGATTTACCTAAGGATGCAAAGGTAATTGGCACTAGATGGGTTTTCAAGAATAAAAGGGATGAAAGGGGTATAGTGAAAAGGAATAAGGCTAGATTAGTAGCCCAAGGGTACACACAACAAGAAGGGATAGACTATGATGAAGTTTTTGCTCCAGTAGCAAGAATTGAGGCAATTAGGCTTTTCTTAGCTTATGCTTCATTTTTAGGCTTCACAGTTTACCAAATGGATGTCAAGAGTGCTTTTCTATATGGTACTATTGAAGAATAGGTTTATGTCTCACAACCTCCTGGTTTCATTGATCCAGAACATCCAGATAGAGTGTACAGAGTAGTTAAAGCTCTATATGGCCTTCATCAGGCACCAAGAGCTTGGTATGAAACACTTGCTTCCTATTTAAAAGCAAATGGATTTCAAAGAGGAAAGATTGATCAGACACTTTTCATCAAACAGCACAAGAAGGATCTTCTGTTAGTGCAGGTGTATGTGGATGACATTATCTTTGGATCCACTAGGAAGGAGATGTGTTTGGAGTTTGAGAAACTTATGCATGATAAGTTTCAGATGAGTTCCATGGGGGAACTTACATTCTTTTTGGGTTTGCAAGTTAAACAGTCATATAAAGGCATATTTATTAGTCAAGATAAATATGTTGCTGAGATACTAAGGAAGTTCAACTTTGCTGATTCAAAAATGGCAAGCACACCAATGGACTCTGAGAAGCCTCTTCTAAAAGACTTAGATGGAGAAAATGTAGATGTACACACTTACAGATCTATGATAGGTTCTTTGATGTATCTTACATCATCAAGACCTGATATCATGTTCTCTGTTTGTGCTTGTGCTAGATTTCAAGTAACTCCAAAGGTTTCTCATTTAACAGCAGTCAAGAGGATTTTTAGATATCTCAAGGGTCAACCTAGGTTGGGTCTATGGTATTCTAGGGAGTCACCTTTTGATTTGGTAGCATTTTCGGATAGTGATTATGCTGGTGCTAGCTTGGACAGAAAGTCAACAACTAGAGGATGTCAATTCCTTGGGTGTAGACTTATCTCATGGCAGTGTAAGAAGCAAACAATTGTGGCTAATTCAACAACTGAAGCTGAATATGTAGCTGCTGCAAGTTGCTGTGGTCAAGTTCTATGGCTTCAAAACCAACTTCTTGACTATGGGTATAATTTCTTAAACACTGTTATTCATATTGATAATAGTAGTACAATTTGCATCATTAAAAATCCAGTACAACATTCTAAAATAAAACACATTGAAATTAGACATCACTTTATAAGAGACTGCAATGAGAAAAGATTAATTCAAGTTCTTAAAATTGCTTCAGAATTTAACTTTGCAGATCTACTAACAAAAGCTTTTGATGTTGGAAGGTTTCAGTACTTGGTAGCAAGTATTGGAATGCTTAATTCTTAAAATTTCTAATCTTTGTGGTTTTTATATATGTTAAGGTTGTACTGATATCTTTGTAAATTGATACTGTTAATGGAACAGTTAGTACTTCTAGTACAAATTTTGTTTAAACAGTTCATACTGTTGGTCATATATTGATACTGCTATAAGACAGATGCTATGCATTTTGTTTCTTGGTTTTGAACTAACAATTTCAGGTATGAACTTTGAGCAATAAGGAAATTTCAAGTGAAATGGAAGCAGAAGAAAAGTGATTCCTGTTGCTTTCATAACAGGTTTATGATGGACTGAGTTTGGGAACTCATTAACAAAGGTTTACACCTAAGTTAATTAATTCTTTAAAACTTCTTTCTTGAAACCTGGTTATCATATTTCACATTGAATTGATGACTTAGTTGGTCAGGTAGTAACTGACTCAACTCACTTTCTATCATTTTATACTTTCAAAGTATAATGAGTAAGTCTAAGGACATCTGATAGAAAGAACAGCTAGTAAAAGTGAATCTAACACTTGTGTTAGAGGTAACAATTACTATGAGCTGGAAACCCTGTCAGGAAAACTCTTTGAATGAGTTTATCTGCACACAGGCAGTTATTTATAACTGAAAACATTGGTTCTCACACAACCAGAGATTGCATTAAACCGAAATTTTGATTAAGTGTCTGTTATACACTTAATCCCTTCAAAATGGTTGAAAGCAGTATGGTTTTTCATAATAAAATCATATATATACTGCTAAGGCAAAAGTTTCTTAAAAAGGATTTTAAAAAGAGACTCACAAAAACCATCACATTGATGGACCATGAGTCAAATGTCCAATGAATCACCTCTCGTAGGAGTTAACACACCTAGAAGTGATGAGGGCAGTAAATTAAACTCTTAAGGAATTGATGGCTACATGTACAACATTGTCTGAAAACAAGTTCTCATTGGTAGATCAGATAATGGAGAGAAATATTTTGGTACATAGTGAGAGATCTTCCAAACAGGGGAGGATAAAATGTTATTTGCTTCAGGGGAGGAAATAAAAGCCCAAGAAAGGAAGTTTAACCAATGAAATGGAGGAAAAGACAAAAGCATACAAGATGATGACATGGAGGTTGAAAATGACAAGAATAGAGCTTATTCTGGAGTATTATATATTTAGAAGGGATGAAGCATTCCAAAGGAGAAAGTTCTATCTAGGTCAAACGAAGAAAAGTTTCAATTTCAGTTTACCATGTTTGTTCATCACTTGCAAAGGCATGCTGATAGATGATTTCACTTGTTGAAACAAGCATCCAAGATACATAGCACCATTTCCTATTATAATTCCTCCATCCAAAGAAATTGCACCATCTTTAGGTCAATGTTTGAAGACTAAAGATTAGTGTATTGATATTGTTGAAGTCAAAGATCAGAAAACAGATGAGCTACTGAGAAAGATATTCAATCTCACAGAACAGAAGACTATGAAGTGTTTGAAAGATCTTCACAATCCATAATTTAATTCAGAAACATGTTGAAATGGATTCACATGTTTAGGGGAGGATTGTTGGGAATTAAATGTTCTGAAGAATAAGTATCAAGAATTACAAGTATTAACAGTTCCAACTGCTGTGAAGAATACTCTAACAGTTCCAACTGCTGGTGTATATCTTAGGACTGTTCAAGTTATAACTAACCGTACTAACTGATGTTGGTACTGGTAGTACAAAGAAGGGACTGCTAGTTGATACTGCTGAGTGGATAATTGTCACATATACAACTACTGGATGGATAAGTATTGAAAAGATATTTGTGTACTAAAGTCAAGGATATATGGTAGATAATATCTTTTAGCAAAGTGATCAATATCAAGTTGTGTACTAAGATACATGTTGTATCTTATGTACTGACACACTCAAGATAAGTTAGCAAGTAGTTTGACTAGACTTAACAATATTGTAAAAGTTCTTTCTTGTAATATAAAAGAAAGATCTTAGACTTGAGATAAGTGTGTTCAAGTGTGTGTTAAAACATATAGTGAAAAATATATCTCTCAAGAACATAGAAACTTAAGATTCAAGGTTGTAACCCTAGTGATAACCCAAGATCACTCGTATTATTATCTTAATAATATTGAATCGTTTGGTGTTAATCTTTCATTGTTCATTGACATATAACAAACACAACTGTTCCATTTCCATAACCATAATAACCTTCTAAGTGTGATTAAGTAGATTCCGCATACTTAATCATATTAACTCAATATATCATACACACAAAGTATAAAAAGGTTTAACCACCTTAACCGTATGTCGAATCCTAACATCTAGCATTGAAAGCCAAGAAGGAGTCTAGTGATAAGGAATGCTCGAGTTTCGATAGTGAAGATGAGGAATATGCATTAGCGGTTAGGGACTTTAAAAAGTTCTTTAGGAGAAGAGGTAGGGTCGTTAGGCAACCTCGTGATGAGAAGAAGACATCACAAAAGAACCATGTTGAAAAGAAAGGGACAAGTGATAGGAAATGCTTTAGATGCGGAGATCCTAATCACCTCATAGGAGAGTGTCCCAAACCACCGAAATTCAACAACCAACGAGCTCTCATAGGAGGCTCCTGGAGTGATAGCGGTGATGATGAAGAAAAGAAGCCCAAGGACGAAACATGCCTAATGGCTCACGCTTCTAATGAGATATGCTTGGGAATTGACTTGGAGCCTGATGAATGGGTCAAGGATAGTGGATGCACTAACCACATGACGGGTAATCGAAGTCTATTCTCATCATGCAAGGCATACAATGGAGGTAATGTCACTTTTGGTAGCGAACTTAAGGGCAACATTATAGGCAAAGGTACGATCACTCAAAACTCCCTCACTATTAGAAATGTTGAGCATGTAGATAACTTAGGATTTAATTTGCTTAGTATTAGTCAAATGGTAGATGATAAGTGTAGAGTTATATTCTCTGAAGAGGGTAGTGAGATCATTAAGGATGGTAAAACCATAGGCAAAGGAGTTAGGAGAAATCGCTTATTTGTTATGAAAATAGGAAATAAGCCTCAGGATAGGATATGCTTAGCAACCATAGATGATAACTCTACTCTATGGCATAGAAGATTAGGTCATGCCAATATGCGATTGATACAATCATTGGCATCAAAGGAATTAGTTAGAAATCTACCTAAGATTAAGTTTGACAAACACTTTTGTGACGCTTGTAAAGTTGGAAAACAAGCACATTCTAGTCACAAAGCTAAGAATATGGTCTCGACCTCTAGATGCCTAGAACTCCTTCACATGGACTTATTCGGTCCATCCGCCGTACGGAGCTACGGAGGAAATCACTACACCTTAGTAATAGTTGATGACTATTCTAGGTATACTTGGACTAGATTTCTTAAGAATAAGACACAAGCTTTTGAGGAATTTGAAATCTTTAGTAACAAAGTCCAAAACCAACTAGGATGTACAATAGTTTCTATTAGGACGGATCATGGTCGGGAATTTGATAATGAAGTGCAATTTGGAGTATATTGTGATGCTAATGGTATTACTCACAATTTCTCGGCTCCACGCACTCCACAATCAAATGGGGTAGTCGAGCGGAAAAATCGTACTCTACAAGAAATGAGTAGAACGATGTTGAATGAACAATCAATTCCACAAAATTTTTGGTGTAATGCGGTGGACACCTCAACTTATATTCTTAATAGGATTCTAATTAGACCTATCTTAGGAAAAACCCCATATGAAATCATGAAAGGTAGAAAACCTACTCTTGATTATTTTAGAGTGTTTGGAAGCAAGTGCTTCGTACTAAACACTAAAGATTACCTCACCAAGTTTGACCCAAAGTCTTACGAAGGTATCTTCCTAGGTTACTCCCAAAATAGTAAAGCCTATGTTGTCCTAAATAGAGAAACCATGAAAGTCGAAGAATCACTCAACGTGACATTCAATGAAAGTCCTCCACTAACTAAGACATCACCCTTGGTGGATGATGACTTAGATGAGGACGAAGCCATTAAGGTTAATGGCAAGAAAACCCTAGAAGATGACATTGAGGATGAAATAGTTGAAGTTGATGAAATTGTCAACATTAAGGAATCCAAAAACCATCCTATTGAAAATGTCATAGGTAATCTAAACCAAAGAACCCTTAGGTCACAAGCACAAAACAAAAGTAATTTCTTTTGTTTCATATCAACCGTAGAACCTAAGAATGTAGGTGAAGCAATTAAGGATGAAAGTTGGATACTTGCCATGCAAGAAGAACTTAATCAATTCACCGCAAACCAAGTTTGGGATTTAGTACCTCTTCCTAAAAATCAAACAATCATAGGAACTAAGTGGGTGTTTAGGAATAAACTCGACGAAAGTGGCGTCGTAGTTAGGAATAAGGCAAGGTTGGTAGCACAAGGCTATAACCAACAAGAGGGAATAAATTATGATGAAACCTATGCACCCGTAGCTAGATTAGAATCAATTAGAATACTCCTTGCCTATGCTTGTGCCTTAGACTTTAAACTATACCAAATGGACGTGAAGAGTGCGTTCCTTAATGGTTATATCAACGAGGAGGTGTATGTTGCACAACCTCCGGGATTCGTTGATTTCGAATATCCGAATCATGTTTACAAGCTCAAGAAAGCACTCTATGGTCTTAAACAAGCTCCTAAAGCTTGGTATGATAGACTGAAAGCTTTCTTGATTGAACATGAATATACCATGGGAAAGGTTGATAACACACTCTTCAAAAAGAAAAGAGATTCACATCTCATCATTGTTCAAATATATGTCGATGACATTATATTCGGATCAACTTGTCCAGAGATGTGCGATGATTTCTCTAAGATCATGCATGACGAGTTTGAGATGAGCATGATGGGTGAATTAAACTTTTTCCTTGGTTTACAAATTAAACAAATGGAAGATGGCATCTTCTTTAATCAAGCTAAGTATAGTAAAGAGATGCTTAAGAAATTTAGTTTAGAAGAGTCTAAGCCTATGAAAACTCCCATGTCCACTGAAATAAAACTCACGAAAGATGAAGAAGGTGAGTCAGTGGATAGCACTAAGTATAGAGGTATGATAGGAAGTTTACTATACCTCACGGCAAGTAGGCCCGACATCATGTTTAGTGTCTGCCTTTGTGCTCGCTTCCAAGAGGATCCCAAAACCTCTCACCTTGAAGCGGTTAAGCGTATCTTCCGATACATTAAAGGCACTATACACTTGGGATTATTCTATCCCAAGGGGACCGGTGTAGAAACTGTTGTCTATGCCGACTCTGATCATTCGGGAGATTATGTGGATCGAAAAAGTACGAGTGGCGTTTGTACCTTCATGGGTTGTTGCATAACTTCTTGGTTCTCTAAGAAACAAACGGCTCTTGCTATCTCCACGACCGAAGCCGAGTACGTAAGCGCCGGAAAGGCATGTCAACAAGCACTATGGATGAAACAATCTCTTATAGACTATGACATCCATTTAGATGACGTCCCCATTATGTGTGATAATAAATGTGCTATTGACTTAAGCAAAAACCCCGTTCAACATTCCCGTACTAAACACATTGAAATTCGCCACCACTTTCTTCGCGATAATGTTCAGAAAGGAAATATTTCTATTGAGAAAGTTCCTTCTCAGGACAATATCGCAGACATCTTAACCAAACCTCTCAAACGAGAATCCTTTAACTACCTCCGTCTAGGTCTAGGAATGATGGAACATATTCCATAAATCTCATGACTCTTGCAATCATCTCGCGAGTCTCGTTCATTCTAGTTTAGGTTTCCTTAGTCAAAAGAATTTGTTAGGTACAAATTCTTTTCTCGTGTCAATAGGTCTCACTAAAACAGCGAGATTTATTCGTCAAAAATCAAAATGGGACAGAAAACAGTCCCAGCAGATCACGGCTCCACTAAATGTGGCACGGCACCGTTAAATTTAACGGTACCGTGGAACCGTGCATCTGGTACATCACGTATTTCATTCACCTTTTTCCACATCACTTATTTCAAACATCATCAACCTCTGCAACTACTGTTGTAACCTAACCTCACAATCCAAAACTCCACTACACTTCTTCAAGATCATATTCAAGACATCGATTTTCAAGATTATCAATCACCCCAACCCTTTCAACAAAAGTGTAAGTTATCCTACTCTAATTTTCTTTAATTTTGAGTCTAGGGTTTGCTCATTGATGAAAAATGAATTGGGGCTTTTCAAATAAACTTTCAAATTGAAGTCATCAACACTAAGACTTTTGAAAATCTTTGATGTCAAAGAAATTGAAGTCACCAAACACCCCAATTCTAGTATTTTTAAAATTTCACGAAATTAGGACCATGAAATGTTTTTCGTGCATTGTTGATGCAAACTAAAAACACATTTTCATGCATACATGATCTCACGAATACTGATCGAATTACATAATCAATATGTATTTTTCCGACATATTTGTTTGAGCAAAAGTAAAATTAGGAGTGTTTAGGTAATCTCATTATTTTCTTTCGAGTCGAGATCACCGCACCTCCACATAGTTTGCATATAGGCACACACTAGGCATGTGTTTAAAGAAACTATTATTTGCTCTAATTTTTCCTAAAAATTTCTTTTTATATAGGAAACAAAAATGTCTCATGAATATGATTTTGATCATCTCCTAACCAATACCTACACACCCAAAATCTCTCGTGAACCCACAACACCCGGTAACCACATTCGTGCCTATGTCAATCATGAAACCCGTCGGTTTCATGAAGGTCGTGTCGTTGATCCGTCCCTAGTTTACCATCGGGACATCAACACTTCCTTTAGAGCTATAGGATTCGATTGTTTACTCCACATCAACGAGCACATTTGTCCTCGTTTTGTGTTGGAATTCTTTCGACAAGTTGAACTCGTACGTAACAAGGATCAATCCTTGTCACTTTGGTTTTGGGTCCAAAATTTCAAATTCGTCCTAACTCTTGAGCAATTTGCTCAAATCCTCCGAATACCCAATCATGGGCAATGTGCCTATACTGAAGATTGGTGTCTTGAGTCTCTCTTTCACTATCGTGAGGAGAATAGTCCGTACTGTTCATACATACCCTCACCAACCGAACTAACCAAACTCATCCGTACTTATAAGTACCCCTCTTACCCTAATCCAACGAAAATTCGTTTGGAAGAGGTTCGTCATGTACTACTTTCTTGGGCAGTCATCCTGCGAGAAAATGTTCTAAGTCTCACAGGAAATCGTGAGCAACTTCCGGCGTGTTATGCTCATATGATTTACTGTCTCCTCACCCAACAACCATACAATCTCGCTTACTTCTTCAATAAGTGAATTGTTCATCTCAAGGGTAACAAGAATAAATTGATACCCTATGGGATGTTCCTAACCCGTCTCTATCACCATCTCATGAACCTACACCCTTACCTTAACGGCCCTCAATACTCACTTGTCAAACCCATCATGAAACCCATAAACGAGTCACATGCCTCATCAATCCTCATTTCTGAATCCTCCACCCATTATGCACCCTTTGATGATCCAAATCATGACAATGAGACACACGCTCAAGACAAGAGTGTGCCAAGAATGGGGGAATGCTCAAGTCATAAGCAGTCTTGAAGAGATTTACATCTCTTAATAGGATTTATCTATGAATCAATGCTAATTGTTTTCTTGCATGCTTAACTATCTCTTTGCATAATTAATCTATGTGATATTTGGATGATAGCTTATTTTGTCTCTTATAATTGCATGCTTATGATTATCTTAGGAAACTACATGATAATCTTTATATGATAGTTGTAGCTTAATATGGGATATTTTAGGTAAATAAATACCTAGTGAGTTGAGGCACTATCATTTCCAGGAACTAGTTCCCCTAGAAAACATCCCCCTAGCTGCCCAGAACTAGCCTGCACAGAAATTTTCGTGACAACAGTGTCACGGTACCACTAAATAGGGACGGTACCGTTAAATTTAACGGTACCGTGGGTCATTTAGAGGAACTGTATCCCTGTTTGACGGAATTTTACTGTTCCTCCTAAAAACCTTCTAACCCTAACCTCAAACCTGCAAATTTTGCAACTTCACACATACCCTAAGATTCCCTTGCTACACCATAGGACACTCCCATTAACTTTAATTCAAATCTCACCCATCTTGCCTATATAAAGCCTCACCTTGCAAGCTTATCTTGCACTTCATCTTCAACCTCCCATCACACACATCCATGGCTTCCACCCAAGGATCCACCTCTCACATTTCCAAGAAACCTAAAATCACCATAAAACCACCTTCAAAACCACTCTTTGTGGATCTCACAAAAGATGATGAAGCAATGACACCACCTTCCCAAGCCACTCCCTACTCACCATCACCACCTAATGCACCCTCTAAAACATCCTCTTCCTACACAACATCTTCATCATCCTTTAACACAACATCATCTATGGAGTACACACTATCCCCCATAACTCCATTGGACTATGCCGTGCCAACTCCATCCCCAACAAACTCACCACCACCACCTTCTCCTATCATGGCACAACCCATCCAACCCCATCCCTTTGATTTACATAGTGCTAATTGCCTATGTTGTCTCCATAACCGTAATCTCATCTTCTTCTTAAGAAACGAGATTCATTTCATGTTCTCTTTTATAGAACATCTCTTAACACCACCACCACCCCAAATGATGCCACAATCTCCACCACCTCCTAACCCAAACAACTAAACATGCCTTGGTTTCGTGTTTCAACAATAACTCTTTAGGACCCCTCTTGGAAATGAAGTTTGCCTCTAGTCATTAGGAATCTATGTTTGTTATTGTTTGTCTTTTTATGCTCATCATGAAGTCATACCTATGTATGACATTTATCTTATCTTTATGAATGAATGAACTTTCATGATGTTTGCTTCTTTTTATTTTTATGATTGGCTACTTAGTCACTCATTTTATGGTGGGATATTTGTCTTAAGTGCTACATTTTAGATATTGTATATGTGTTATCTAACCTTGTTTTGTAGCATACACCATTGCTCGATTCCTTGGTATTCTCCAAATGAGGGGGAGTATAAATCAAGGGGGAGCCTTAGTCACCTTTTTTATTAGACAAAAAGGGGGAGAAATGAGTGTAAACTCATTAAAAACTTGTTAAAACTAATTTTAACTTAAAATGAGTTTATCTTTTGTCATCATCAAAAAGGGGGAGATTGTTGATGCAAATAATGTTCTAAAAACGTTATTTATATCTTTCGATTACTTCACGTTTTGAGGATGACAAAATGTGAAATCACGTTACGTTAAAATTAACGTAAACAAGTTTTTAATCGGAAGATCCCGTTTCTACGCAAATCACTCTAGAACAAATTTACAACTTGACAAATGATCAAAGAAGTGAATTTGTGTTTTGAGACTTCACATTTTAATGGGACAAAACATTTTTTCAAAAATACATATGACAAATTATTTTTGAATTATTAAGAAATGTTTTAATGGAAAAATATGTTTGAAAATCACAACAGCTATTTTCCCCCCCAAAATCAGCTCCAACCTTCCCCAAATAAGTTTTCACCAGAAAAGACAAAATTTGGAGCGTCCTAGTCTAGGACGGCTCCACGGTTCCACTAAATTTAGTGGAGCCGTGGCATGTTTAGTGGAGCCGTCCGTACAAAATTTTCTGTAACGTTCAGATTTTTCTTGCCTATAAAAACCAACCCCATTCACAGTTTTTAGGCATCCTTACACACACAAAACTTTCTGAGTTGAATACTCTCTTCACACTTTCTTTCTTAGATCATTTAGATTAGTTTTTCTTTTGTTCAAGAGTGATCCAATCATCCTCAAAGTGATCCTCTTCATTCCTCTTCACTAGCAAGAGAAGAACACAAGTATCCAAGTTGATACAAGGTGTTATCATTCCTCTTCATTAGCAAGAGAAGAACTCAAGTATTCAAGAGGATACAAGAGTTGTAGTTGTTAGGTTGTTGTAACACTTGTTACATCCTTGTTGTATCTTAGCATACATCAAGATTATCTTTCTTTTGTGAGAGTGTGAGTGAAGATCATTGTGATCTTAAGAGATAGTGAAGATCTCTTAAAGCCATTGGGCTTGTGTGTGAGTGATCAAAGGATCTAGAGTAGTTAGATTAAGTAGAGTGAAGTGAGAGTTGATCTTTGTGATCGTGTTGAGATCGTGGTGATCTCTTGTAGCCATTGGGCTTGTGTGATTGGTCACGTGGACCTTGGTAGATTGGTGCTAGCTAAGATTAGCACTCGATATTTAGCTTAGTGTCGGTAATAGGATAAGCGACGTGTACGGTTTTCTCCGCCTGAAGGGAGGTTGTTGACATAGTGCTTGAAACTCTCGAGTGTGGTACTCGGGGAGTGGAGTAGGGCGAAGAAGAGCTTCGTAGCCGAACCACTATAAATCCTTTGTCTCGGTTTGATCTTTCCAACTCTACTCTTTACTTTCATTATTTAGCCTTAGTTAGTTTAGTGTGTAGTTTATATTGGTGTTGATTGATTACACATAGAGTTCGAATCAAAGTTTCCAATATCCAACCTTTAAAACAAGATTTTTAAAAGAACTTAAAATCGGTAAACTATTCAACCCCCCCCCCTTCTAGTTTCCCACAACTTTAACTCTATAATCAAAATCACTTGGATAAAACCGATCCAATATTTAGGAGTAATCGTGCTCCAACATGGCTCCAGACGGCAAAAGACAATATAAGAATTCCAAAACATGACACAAAACAAAAGACGTCGCACAATGGCTCAAGCTCCACTCTCGCACTTGCCTCCCCACTCGGATCAGTTAAACTTACTACCTGCTGCGGACTCCAGATCCGAATCCACGTCATTCCATCCTAACTCCCCTTCATCTTTACTCAACCACCCATTCCTGTTTCTTTCTTCCAATTCCGGATGATCCACAAGTACATACAACTCACGAGGTTTAGACAGAACCACCTTTCCTTCATATGAGAAGTGAGGACACTTCCCAGAGTACTTGGTAACGGCTCCATCTCCAACAGTCACCGTGGTTGCAAACCTCTCCACTTCTTCTCCATCAATGTTTTCCATATACATCCCGTCCTTGTCCGAACATAGATTTATGCTAGCGGGAACTCAGATTCTGCGGTTAGTCCGCTTCATCCTACCACTTCCCTTACAACCGGTAGCAAAATGATAGCCCAACGAAACTTCTTACGCGAGGGAGGTGACATAATATAATCTACGTATACAATACTAAATATAGGGGACAAAATAGTCATCCAAAAATCGCCAGAAAACAACTCGTAAATTTAGGAAAAATAATCATATAAATTATCATACTTATATATAGACCCTAAATGCATCTATATGAGGGACTCTTAGGTTATAGTCTAGGTTCAACCACCTACTTCTCTATAACCAAGGCTCTGATACCAATCTGTCACACCTCGCCAAGGCGGAAATGCGAGTGTAACTTCATTGATATCATCACAACACATGGTGTCTAAATAGAGAATTACTACATGCACATAAATAGAGCAAAGTACAGACACAAAGTGTCGTAACGATACCCCAAAAGATCATAACCAAAACAAATCTCCAAAAGGTATCTTCAATAAAACATAAAGTACTAGTCAAAAGACATTAAAGTATCACAATTGAAATCAAACATATTCAAATCCAAACATAAAGATAAATCGTTCTCAAATGCAACTAAGTCTCGTCTAGTCGCTTCCCTCTACCTTAGCCTTAGAATGCTCACCTGAAAATGATGCTTAAAAACGTCAACATAATGTTGGTGAGGTTCATAGGTTTAAGGCACACATTATATCTCAGGCAACCAGTTCACTGTGATTATAAAACATAGCAGGACAGTAAGACTAGTCATTATACTAGATAGCATGCAAACTCAGTCATTCAACCAACATAAACCACTTAAGGGACATAAGGGATGGAACGTGCCCACGATCCAAATAGCAATATCCAACACCAATTGGGACGGAACGCGCCCACGATCCAAGTTCACAATAATGGGTAATCATTACCCTCTGATCAGACCACACAGAATAATAGTGAGTAGAGCTACTACTCTCCAATTGGATAATGAGAGCATAGCTACCCTCAAAATGGACCACACAGAATCACCACACAATAATCTCATAACATGCAATACACGTATAATAACACTTACAAGTCCATGCATTTACGACCACATAATCACAGTAACTCAAAAATATTTCAACACAAGCATCATTCCCATCCCAAGTTAAAACAAAGTAAAAATGGGACTATGAAACTCACCTCAAACTTTGCAACTTTCAAATTATCAATCACAAATCTATACCACAAAATAAGATCACATTACACGCGACCAAGCTAAAAGCTATAGACCATGTAACACACATACGATGGATGTCTAAGGTTCATGTAAACCACCATGGATCACCTAGACTCCATACTAACCACTACCAAACACTTACACCCACTAAATCCCTTGCATACACTTTTTCAGAATACGAAGATTTTTGGGGTACTTTTACCCACATGAAATCACAACAAAATAAGCTCTAAAACTCACACCAAAAAATCACCATGGTCCTTCATGAGCATACAAGCTTCTCCCAGAAGGCCATGCACTAAAAACACACACAAGTACTCTTTGAAAAATCAAACATAAAAACTATCCAGATTCGGATCTGAAAGCACACCAAAATGTTTTGACCCAACAACCATACTTTCACAACTTATTATCGGCTAATTTTCACGTGGAAGTCAAAGAGAATATAGAACTCAATTTATCCAGAAGGGATAACCCAAATTACACTTTTTAAACTACTTTTGACCTCAATACTTTTAACCTAAATCTGTCCCGGTTTAACTGTTTTGACACCTTTAGTTACAAAAATCATTAGACTGACTTCCTGACCTCGAAATCAATCGTGGCCAGACTTTTTGGAAAGCTCTTTCTCTGAAATACAATTTAGACTCAAGAATTATCAATTAACTCATCTCCATCTATTAAATATCTTCGTATCTTTACAGCACTATGAATCTGTCCAAACCCTAACTCAATAATTAACATGTTTTATACCCTAATCTCTTCACCAATCATCATAATATTACTAATTATTGATCCTAACATGTTGTATATCATTAATTTGCAGAATTAAACATAAACCCTAGATCCATCATAACTTGTATTACATGAATCAAATCAATAATTAAAGGAATTAGGGATTACTAGGCATACCTTAAGCTCGTTTTCTTCACAATAATGAAAACCCTAAATTTTTCCTTCTTGTTTCTCCTTGGTTTGGCTGAAATTCTCAAAAAAAAAAAAGGGTAAGAGGGTTTTGGTTTTATATTTATACTACCCATATGATCATTCTAGATAACCCTAATTATAATTGGACTAAAATTTTGTTTCCTTTTTCCCCTAAAACCCATATTCGGCCGCCCCCTTTAATATATATATATATATATATATATATATATATATATATATATATATATTATTTTTTTTTTTATTAATATACATACATATATATATATATATATACACACACACACACACACACATATATATATATATATATATATATATATATATATATATATATATATATATATATATATATATATATATATATATATATTTTTCTTATTAATTATTACACTTAAAACATTGTACTCTTGATATTTTATAAAAGCCTATACCGAAACCTAACATCTTACGCGATAAACTTTCATTTTTACGACAACTCGGAAAAATTATCATTTTCAAAACAAAGTTTCCAAAAATAGAATTTCACACTCATTATTAGTATAACCCATAAAACCGAACACCACTTAATTTACCAACGCTCACAAACTTGAACACAACTTATTACGCAAAAACCCCGAACACAAAACCATACAAGTCATTTCCACGTCACCAAAGTGAACAAAATAAACTTGTTCCAAAACAACACTACTCAAGACACACCAATAGAGTCACACAACGAGATTTAGTTCCAAAGCACACATTTATCACACATATGCCACACAAAACACCTAAGTCACACCAAGCAAAACTTAAATGAGTCAAAACTATCAGTTAGACTAACCTGCTAAAATCACGGTTGTTACACTATGTGTTTTGAGGACTCAAACACTAACCGGTTTCTACTGAATAAAAGAGGCAACTATAATGTGTGAACTAATGCAAGATCACACAGACTCTATACTACAGGATGACAACAGTATGTTGATCCTTATATGTTGAGATCTTCTTTGCTACAAAAGGAAAGATCTATGAAATGTTAGTATGCTAAGGGTTAGTAATATGTAAATGAAAGGATATCTAATTTGGGCTATATAAGTGATGAAATGGCCAAATGATCAGCTTGCTATTTATAGGCAAAGCTGATCAACAGGCGGGGATCCGGCGGATCCCTAAATATGGATCCGTCCGTGTATCCAATTGGATCCGCCGTGTCAGGCTAACTAAGAGATCTTCAAATCTTTCCAAATCTTGCCATATCTTTCCATATCTTCAAATGTCAACTCTTTGGCTTGAAGATCTAAACAAAATATCACAAAATCTTACCAAGATTGTGTACATGATGCATGCCATGATGTCATCCTAATATTTAACTAATAAAGTTTCCATTTTAAGAAATAAACATGTAAACTTGTATATGTTATTCCTAGTGAACTTTGTAATGTAAAATGTGTTTGTAAAATGCTTATCACTGTAAATGTAAAAGACTTAATCTTATTTATGCTTTGCTTAAAGATAAACTTTGTAATTGTCATTTACAAAACTAAGCAAAGATCGTAAAATATAAATAACGCTTTTAGGACGAAATTTGTATTAACAATCTCCCCTTTTTTGTTGATGACAAAACATAAAGTTTATTTTTAAGTAGAGAGCTTAAATAAGGGATGAGTCTTTTAAAAATATAGATTAAGTTAGTTTATGCAAGTTTTAAATTTTATTTTAAGCTAAAATGTATATACTGTGATGTTTCACAGTTGATGCAAACTTAATCCTATCTCCCCCTTTTTGTCGAAACAAAAAGAAGATATGCGTAGCGGAATGCGATTTTGAGAACTTTAAAGCTCCCCCTTAATTTATACTCCCCCTAAATGGAGTAACAAGGATATGATGTATGAACCTACAAAATAAATTGTTAGAATATGCTATGCCCCTCTTTGATGTATACTCCCCATTGCTAAAGTACCAACGTATACATTTCAAGAGTATGATATGATGGATGCTCCTACAAAACAAATGGTTAGACTATGATATGCTCCTCCTTGATGTATACTCCTCATTGCTATAGTACCAACGTATACGTTTCAAGGATGAGAAATGCTAAAAATGATGAGTTAGTATATGATATACTCCCCCTCGATCTATACTCCCCGTTGCTAGGGTACCAACGTATATGAATCAAGGTTGAGAAAAGCTACAAAAGAAAAGTTAGTTACTTCAATCAAGAAGCAATATGCATATGCAATAGTCAACCAAGAAAGGTCAACCCATTTGACATCTAGAAAGTCAAAATTTAAGTGTCTGATCAAATTTTTGTACCTAATGTACATTTGATCAATACAATATGTGGAGTTTAAAACAACCACACAATGATGTTAGTATTCTAAAATGAAATAATATGCTTAATGTTGATCACCCACAAGCATAAACACATAACAATCATCCATTGAAAATTTGTTTATGACATAAGTCACTAAACATGATGTTACAAGAAAAAAATAAATCCTACAAAGAAAATACTAGGATGAATCCTAAGAACACCTATTGAGAAGGATTGGTTGGGTTTGATGAAGATGTGATGGAAGCAAGCCAAATGGATTCTAAGTTCTTGGTATCATGTGGGTTTGAATCAAGTTCCTCATTGCCTTGAATGTTTGGTTGATTGAGCCACATTGACTCATCAATGTTTTGGAGTGTGGTAAGTAAATCATGGGGTTGCAAGTTGGGTGATTGTGAAGATGATGTGGGTATTGGTGAGGAAGCTAATGGTGGTGATGGTGATCTTGGTTGAGATGGAGTTGGTGATGGTGTATTACCTATTGGAGTTATGGTAGGTGATGGTGACTTTGATGTAGGTGATGGTGTGGTACTTAGTGGAATTATGATAGATGAAGATGATCTTGATGGTTGAGTTGAAACGGGTGATGATATGTTAATCACAGGAGTGATGATGGGTGTTGAAGTAGTAGTGGATATGGTAGGAAAGTTCACATTAGAGATTGGATTTACAATCTAGTATGGTCTAACCCTAATTCTGGCAGTCCTTCTGTGTGATCTGGACATGTGTGAGTTGTTGGTTTTGTGCATTGTGAAGTTGTGCAGGTATGATTATGAGAATGTGAGTTGAAATCATCCTAAGACTTCTAATTTATACTACTCTAAGGTGCATGGAAATTGGTGTTTGGATTGATGTTTGAAGAGGTGTTGGAACAAGATAAAGTGGTTTGTCCTATTTGTGAGGTCAATCCATAGAAATGGAGTTGATATGAAGAAATACAGTGGATGACTCAAAAGGATGAAATGTGATTGATTCACGGATTCCAAGGAACCTAGCTAAGGAATCCTGATGTATTAGAGAAGGATAACCTAGGCAAAAATTTGAATGCACAAAGTTGATTCTATTGTTTTCTAATTGTTCTAATAGTTCCTAATCATCCTAATTATCAGTAGAACGCTCCTAAAATGAAGAATCTAAGAGTTGATTAATCGGGAAAGTTTTGAAAATTTTGCTGTTGGTACCCACGGATCCAATCGACAACAAAGGCGGAGCCAAAGTTTGGGACCCGTGGAATCCATGGGTTCTGCACTGGCGGAACCGAGTGATATACTAGGCGGATCCAAATTTTGGGATCCGCCAGATCCGCCAAATGGATTTTCAGTTTCTTAACAGAATGAAAGTCAAATTTCGCGTTTCTTGGTCAAAACCCGAAAAATCTTCTAAAACCTATGTAATAGCTAAACATATAGATTCTAACACACGTATACACATAGATTAATCCGATTATAACATCTTACCATAAAAAAGAGTTAAGCCAAACAAGGTCTTAATCTCGGAAAATTGATAACAATATGTGTTATCGACCTGCAACTATAAGTTAGTTTACGTAGGAGATAAGTGCAAACATAATATCTCAAGAATCACACAAGTTCAATATCTCATTGTCAATGTAAGTCTAAAAAAATATATAAAACCAAATGCTCCTTGGATGTCACTTGTTGCTTAACATCTTGATTATTTTCTTCTGACCCTTCTGAAGTTTCATGATCCATCAACCTAGATTCTTTATCATTCCCTTTGTTTGTCGAAGCTCTTCGGATTCATTGTTAATGGAAGGAAGTTGATTCAAGTATTCAGGTGGAGGAATCTTAGAGTTTGGCAAACCGTCTTCGTCACTAGCTGATGATGATGAAGATGAGGATGAAGAATGAGCACGTTTTCCTCTTGCTACGACTACTCTAAAATCACCAAGAGGAACAAAGGTGTGTGGGATTTCAGTGTAAAGAGGTAGGAAACCGCTCTCATTTCGAGGAATAGGTATAGAAGCTCTAAACAGACGGGTAAGAAGCATTCCGTATGGCATGGCGGTTGAGCCTAAGACTGGTATATCGGCCATCCTTTTGGCGATATAGTAGGCTAAGTTGAATTGTTGGTGGGTAGATACACAGTAGAGCATGTAGCATAAGCTTGCGTTCATGTGATCCATATTACCAACAGTGCTAATGACTTTGGCTCTAAGAATCTCCTCTAGTTTCTTAAATTCGGGTTTGAGTTCATTAAGCTCCATGGCAAATGGATCTCGATTTATTTGTTTACCTCGGATTTTCTTAGTTAGGTTGGTTCTAGGATTGAAAAGATGGTCTCGAATGATTTCTTTGGAAGTGAGAGGTGTATCGTATGGATGTGAACGACCAAGGTTGCATTCTAGAATGGACAAAGGCCACTTGTCTGAATAAAAACAAGTTCCTTGATTTGGAATACCTAAAACTTCTCCGAATTGATTTAAAGGAAAGTTGAATTGACTTTGGTTTACTTTGAAATGGATGCTTAAAGCTCCAAAGTCGTCAGATCTAAGTATTACGGAGGCATAGAATTCAAGAATAAATCTAGGAATGATAGGTTCATCGATGTCGAGGAGACAGTCAAGTTGGATGAATGCTAATTGTTCACGGATATTGGTTTCTTCTAAAAATGATGAGTTTACGGTTCTACCTTCGTGAACATACCGTTTTTCTAAGGTTTTGAAGACATTAACTTGAGGTTCGGTGAGACCTTTGGTTTTGTGGTGTTGAGGTAGGTATTTTTTGGTGTGTTTGTGATCGTAATAGGTTGCAGGGAGGCATAGTTATCCTAGACATGAAAAATATATAGTTTAGTTGAAATTATCAAGCATACGTATATATATGTCTAGTGTGTGCCTACATGGGGACAATGTGGAGGTGCGGTTATCTCGACTCCTTTTGATGCATGAAAATTATGTTTATGCAAGTTTTATGATAAAACGAGAGATAACCCAAACGCTCCTACTTCAATGTAGCTATGATTGAATGTACCCGAAAATACATATTAATTATGTATTCCCTTTAGCATTCAAGAGACATTATGCAAGTGATGCTCAAAACATAACGTTTTTTTTTTTGTATTTGTATGAACAATGATTGAAAATTTGTTTTTCCTAATAGTGAGAAGATTTTAGCAAAAATTTCTCATGGGGTTTTTAGTGAATAATGACAATGTAATATAAGATGCAATTCCTAACTATGATATCTAATTCCTAATTACAAAGAAAATGATTTGTTATGCTGTTTTAGCGTGCCTCATGATTTTACAAGAAAAATGAGTAAACCCCAAGTTTTGATTTTGTGCAATAAATAGGAATCCTAGACTCAGATTAGAGATTAGATAGGATTAGGATACTTACAGTGATTAATTAAGCACAAATTTATTGTTGAGAATGACCTAATTTTTGAGTTTGGTGAGTTATGGGTCGAGTTCAATGAGATGTGTGTTTTGGGAATGTGGTGTACAGTAAAGGGTGTTTGTTTTGATAAATTTAAAACTGTCTCATTAGTCCACGGATCCGGCGGATCCCAAACAACGGTTCCGCCCTTGTTGTCGTTTGGATCCGCAGGATCAGAACTCAGGTTGGGTTTTTGCCCTGTTTGGTTGATCTAAGGTTTGAGTTAATGTTTAATCTACTCACTAGGTTCCATTAATCCTAAACTAAGTCTAAGCTAGTTGAGAGGTTCTCTCTTGAGAGGTTTTGTGAGGATATCAGCAATGTTGTCCTCTGAGGAAACTTTCTCATTTGAGATGTTTTCCTTCTGAACATTGTCACGAGGGAAGTGGTGACATATTTCTATGTGTTTGGTTCTAGCGTGTTTGGACTGGGTTTTTTTTTTTTTTTTTTTTGCTAAGATCGATGGTTTCTTTGTTGTCACAAAGAGTGGGAAATGTCATAATCGTTGAGAGCCTGCTTCATCCATACTTCACACTTTGAAGTTGCGAAGGCTGTTTGTTTCTTAGTAAATCATGAAGTGTAACAGTGTCTTACACTGCTTGTACTTCCCTTATCAAGATAATTACCGGGATGGTCTAAATTTGTATACACTATGGTTTCTACACCTGTCCCTTTGGGATACCCTAATCCTAAATGTGTAGTGCCTTTTATGTACCTAAATATCCGTTTAACGGCTTCAAGATGAGATGTTTTGGGATCTTCTTGAAAACGTGCACATTGACAAACACTAAACATGATGTCCGGTCTACTAGCCGTTAGGTAGAGTAAACTACCAATCATCCCTCTGTATTTATTGCTATCTACGGATTCACTTTCGTCATCCTTGGTGAGTTTGGTTTCGGAAGGTGTTTTCATGGGTTTAGAATCTTCTAGACCAAACTTCTTAAGCATATCCTTGATATACTTTGATTGGTTGAAAAATATCCCATCTTCTAATTGTTTTATTTGGAGACCTAAGAAAAAGTTTAGTTCCCCCATCATACTTATTTCTAACTCGTCATGCATGATTTTTGAGAAATCAGTGCATAGTTCTTGACAAGTTGAACCGAACATAATGTCATTCACATATATCTGGACTATGATAACATGTGATCCCTTTTTCTTGGTGTAGAGAGTATCGTCTACTAAGAAAGTCTTAAGACACTTAACCAATCTTTTGGTGCTTGCTTATAATTCTTGAGTAAACATGATTTGGTTTTTCAAAATTAGCAAGGCCGGGAACAGAACCTAAGGCATTTCTAGGAATGGGTTTGAGGGCTTTATAGAAACGGGTCAAAAGCATCCCGTAGGGTCCGAACTAATTCCTTAGATGATAAGGATAGAATTAATCTCATAAAGACATGACCTAGGCATTGATGCCATAGATTTGAGATATCGTCCAAAGAAGTGAGACAACGTTTGTCTTTGGGTGTTTTATCTAATTTGATAACATAAACGTTATTCAAAACACCTTTTCCTAAGGTTATGCCATCCTTAAGTATTTTTCTTCCATTTTCACAAAAAGGACGATATACTTTTTGCGGCATAATTGACTAATCCTAAGCAAGTTAAATCCTAAGATATCTACATCATCAATAGTGAGGGAGACATGAGAAATTGTACCTTTTCCGATGATTTAAAAATCAAGCTTTCTACCGAATGTGATAATACCTTCATCGTATACTTGGAAGGTTGAAAAAAAGGCTTTTGTTCCTCATCATGTATCTTGAACACTTACTATCTTTAATCTACTTATCTGATTCTAACTTGACTTTTGAGCATACCTTAGTTCAAGAAAAGCTCAAACATTTGGTTCCCAATATCTCATGGGTCCGTTTGGGTTAGACACAACATTACCATGGTTCACTAACATCTAGCATATAATCAAAGGGAATTCCCACAAATTGTTTCCTAAGCATGGTTCCTTCATCTACAGTTGTTTTGATTCTACACTTACTTTGATCTTTTTCTAAAGAGACTGATGGTTTTTGTTTGTTAATAGTTGTACTAGTGCTAGGTTTTCTAGTGACATTAACTAGATTTGTATGATCTAATTTCTACCTCCTGTTCATCTTCTGTTCCCACGGATCCTTTGGATACAACCGGCGGAACCAAAATTTTGGATCCGCCAGATCCGTGGTTATCAGAAGTAGTTGGAACAATCTCTTTTTCTTTTACTGTTTTTCCTGAAAGTCACTTAAGTTTCTACTTTTCATAAATCTGGTTTGAAACTACATGAGTATTCTTTGCATTTTCATTATATCATCATACTACTTAATGTTTATCAAACTTTTGAATTTGGAGTTTTGTCTGACAAACCTCCTTGTGATTTAATGTATTCTATTTCAATGTTTTAGCCTTTGACATAAAACACTGTTTCTCTACCTCTTTCTAACCTTATAGCCTTCTCTTTTAACTGATGAATTTTGTTTTCTAAAAATTCCTTTTTGGTTTTTAAAAACTTATTTTACTTATGATTTTGGAGTGATTTCACATAGTTTGTTATATTCTATATCTACTGTGTCATCATCAATAAAAGAGTATGACGAGTCAGAATGTACTCTTCTGTGTCATGAGCCATTAGTGCAACTTTGTCGTTCTTAGCTCGTCGTCATCTCCTTCACTATCATCTCAAGCTCCACTGACAAGCTCTTTGAGACTTGTTCTTTGGAGGTTTTGGACATTCTCCTATAAAGTTATTAGAATCTCCACATCTAAAACACTTTCTATCTACCTTTCCTTTCCTATCATCATGGTCTTTCCGGAAGGATTTCTTCTCTTTATGAGGAGGTCTACCGAACTTTCCTCGTTTTCTAAAGAATTTCTTGAAATATCTTACGGCCATGGCATACTCTTCATCTTCACAACTAGCACTAGATTCTGCATCACTACTTGATTCTACCCTAGCTTTCAAGGCAATGGACTTCTCCTTTTTGCCTTTGACTATTTCTAAATCTTTTTCCATTACCATCTCATGAACTTTGAGATTTCCTATGAGCTCGTCCAGTGTCATCTTTGAAAGATCCTTAGATTCTTCAATGGCTGTCACCTTTGCTCTCCACTTCGGGTGGAGTGCTCTTAGAAATTTCCTGACAAAATTCTTACTAGAAAAAGATTCGTCAAGTGCTTTAAGTGATGTAATAATAGTATTAAACCTAGCAAAAGCACTATCAATGGTCTCATCTTCAGAGATAACAAATTGTTCATATTGTTGAACAAGAAGATCAATTTTGTTATCTTTGACTTGTGAGTTCCCTTGATGAGTGATGATTAGTGATTGCCAAATATCTTTAGCCGTTTTACACATAAAAACTCTTTCATTTTGTTCATCACTATGACGAATAAAAGAGTTACCTATATCCTGACCACCTGAAATATCACTACTTATGGGTTTGTAATCACCCTCTACAATAATATACCACAGATCTATGTCCTTTGACTTCACATATGTCTCAAAGCGATTTTTCCAATATATGAAACAATTTGGTTCAAATAGTGGTGGTCTTTGCATAGATTGCCCTTCTTTAAAGTTTTCAAAATCCATGATCGTTTCAAGTTTTTAAAATACAATATATTTTGAAAATCTTGAGTAACACCGCTCTGGTACCAGTTGTGGAAAACTAGAAGGGGGTTGAATAGTTTTACCGTTTAAAATTAATTCGCTTTGTTACTTATCGTGATTTCAAAGTCAAGTAAACAATCAAGCACACACAACAATTGATATAAGTAAATAAGTAAAGAGAGGAAAGATCAAACCACATAACACGGATGTTTATAGTGGTTCGGCTACAAGGACTCTTATCCTTGTCCTACTCCACTCCTCGAGCCTCTAACTCGAGAGTTATTCTTCACTAAGAAACAAACTCCCTTCTCGGCGGAGAAAACCTTAATACACGTTGCTTACACCTTTTTCCGGTACAAAGCTAAATACCGGGTTCTTGTTAAAGGAAGAACCAACCTGACGTCGCCTAAATGATTACCGACACTAAGCTAGATGTCGAGTTCTTTACAAGGGTACAACCACTCCCGTTTGGTTCTTTACAAGGGTACAACCACTCCCAACACTCTATGTGTTTTGAGGACTAAAACACTAACCGGTTTCTACTGAATAAAAGATGCAACTATAATGTGTGAACTGATGCAAGATCATACAGACTCTATACTACAGGATGACAACAGTATGTTGATCCTTATATGTTGAGATCTTCTTTGCTACAAAAGGAAAGATCTATGAAATGTTAGTATGCTAAGGGTTAGTAATATGTAAATGAAAGGATATCTAATTTAGGCTATATAAGTGATGAAATGGCCAAATGATCAGCTTGCTATTTATAGGCAAAGCTGATCAACAGGCGGCGGATCCGGCGGATCCCTAAATATGGATCCGTCCGTGTATCCAATTGGATCCGCCGTGTCAGGCCAGCTAAGAGATCTTCAAATCTTTCCAAATCTTGCCATATCTTTCCATATCTTCAAATGTCAACTCTTTGGCTTGAAGATCTAAACAAAATATCACAAAATCTTACCAAGATTGTGTACATGATGCATGCCATGATGTCATCCTAATATTTAACTAATAAAGTTTCCATTTTAAGAAATAAACATGTAAACTTGTATATGTTATTCCTAGTGAACTTTGTACTGTAAAATGTGTTTGTAAAATGCTTATCACTATAAATGTAAAAGACTTAATCTTATTTATGCTTTGCTTAAAGATAAACTTTGTAATTGTCATTAACAAAACTAAGCAAAGATCGTAAAATATAAATAACGTTTTTAGGACGATATTTGTATTAACAGAAGATGAAGCTTAAGTAGGATTATGGATTATTGAATTTGGTTTTGATTTGGTCTCGGCTAAAGACCACAGCCGAGGGGCTGTTTGTTTGTGGTGTGCCGATGAACCAAAACAGCCCCGAAGGGTGTTTGTTTGATCCTCGAACTCGACTGGAAATCACCCAAGAGGGTGTTGGTCTTGTTGTTGTTGTCTTGGTCCACATCACAACCGAGGCAGATGTTTGTTTGTTGCTCAGCCCGCGACACCAACAGCCCAAGGTTGTTGGTTGTCGTCATGTTGTGTTGTCGTTGTTGTTTATTTGTGCTCGGTATAAAACCACCCGAAGGGGGTGTTTGTTCGTCTGTCTTAGACCACCAACGCGAGCCCCATCAGGGTGCGTTTGGTTTGTTTGTTTTGCTATTGTCCCAGCCCACTCAATAGGGGTGTTTGCTTGCTGCAAAACAGCCCTAAAACAGCCCCAACAGAGGGCGTTTGGTGGCTGCAAAACAGCCCCAACTTGGGGTGTATTTATCTACTTATTTTCTGCACTAAAGGGGACGTTTATACCTAGTCATTTCGGCCCCTAAATGGGTACGTTTACTGCTGATTTTCTGCATAAATAGGGTGTGTTTTGTTGGTTTATTTACTGCACATCAGAGGTGTTTATTGTCTCGGTTATTAGGAAAAACACTAGGGCGGTGTTTGTGTTTGTTTGTGCTTGGTTTCTAGCCAACAAGAAACGAGAGGATGTTTGTTTCTCTCGGTAATTAGAACCCATTTAGGGGTGTTTGTTCTTCTATTTCAGTTCACAAGGGACACCCTAAGGGTGCGTTTGAGTTAATAATGAGCTGAGCCAACTCTCACTTTGAGTGTGTTTTGTTTTAAATTACATTTGTATATGTGTTATAAATTGCTTAGTTTGTGTTATATTACAATATTGGTATATCGATTGACGTAATTTATTTTGATTTGACTTTGGTAATCCTTAGAACGTTTCGGGTAAAAACTTTGGGAATTGATATTTACTAGTTGACTAATACTAATACATAAGAATTATATATTACGGAGTGAGACTTGAAACACTTGGATTTGTAACGAACTATATATGTATGTTGGACATATGACTCATATTGGACTTACTTTGGATTATGATTTGGACTCGTGATGGACTAATTATATACATATACATATATGATGTCGGACAAGGATTATTAATATTGGTTTTGGGATTATGAGACTACTTATTTGACATCTTTGGGCTTAAACAGACTTAACCATCTTCATATCTTTTGCCTATCTGCTTAGCTGATTCTTACCTGTTTATTTTTCCTTCTATACTTGTGCAATATGTTTTATGCTTTGGCGTGCGTTTGTCTGAGTCTATGACTTCGTACCACCACACGAATAAGATACTAAACTTCTTACAAACATTTATACAAATATTCCACGAAATAGGTAGACGGCAATCTCCTATTGAGGGCCATAACTCACGCCATTAATTTGGAGTGTTGCATGTCGTTTGAGCGGTACTGTTAAGGTTTGAGCGTCATGAGACTTAGGGCAATATACTGAACTACAAAAGTATTGTAGTCATGATACGGTACTATTACTACTACATTTCAGGCGTATAACAACGTAGCCCACTTTCTCTTAAACTTGAAACTTGTGTTCAACTGATTAGCATACAAATACTATAAATTCATTCAATCTTTGACCCGGTTAGGTCAAACGAATTACTTATGGATTTCACCCAATATTTTACCCGGTTAGGGCACACGAATTACTTATGGATTTCACCCAATCATTGGCCCGGTTACGTTGGATTTCACCCAACGTAACCCACTACTTATTTCATCAATATTTGTATTTATTACAATTATCATTTCACATTTGAAACTATTGAAATCAACTATTTTACTTACAAACTCAATGAACTCACCAACCTTCGTGTTAACACTTTTAGCATGTTTATCTCAGGTCCATAATGAACGAGGATGACACGGAGGAGCATGGATACATCAAAAGGGCTATAAATTTTATTATCATTCGAAACTTATTTAATAAACTATGAAACTACTGGGACCTCATTTTGTAAACTCTGATATTCGAATGGTAAATCTTTTGAAACTACTCAATTAGAGATTGTTTTCTATTATTATGACTGTTATACCATGAAGTAACACACAGTTTGAATTCCGCTGCGTACCGCGAAATTGGGGGTGTTACAATTACCAAAATAACTACCTCAACTTTAAATCAACTTGGAAGATTAAAAGATGACTTCGTATTGTAACTCCTACTCTCATGTTGATTTGACACTTGCTTTGGTCAGATTTAATATAAACTACACTTAATATTATTTATCCTCTAACGCATTCACTATTGTAAAGTTGTATTCACATATCAAATAAATATAAGTATAACCCAATACTGTTTTAATCAACTAAACCAATAAACAAAACTTTACAACCTTCAATATCCAACACAGAGCGGTATATGAGGGTGTGCAAGGTGTGTTAACGTACAGGACTTCAAATTTTTAAAGGCTTTAACATAGAGCAATGCTACATTCAAATAGAGTTTTCAAAATTATACCCACAAAAGTGACTTGTCATGTGTAGTTGTCCAATCATTTTGCATCATTATCTATTTTTCTTCTTTCTTACTGATGTGCCCGTTTAGAGTGCAAGTTTTAAATTACACGATCTACCAATGATTCAAACGAAACACATACGAGCAAGTATACTCGTCCGTGTGTAGTAAGAGAAGATATGGTAAGCCGAGGTCGTTCACAAGGATTTGTTTAGTTTTTATGAAACGTGAGTTGAATATAAAATCGAGCTTTATCAATGATTCTAATAGCAAGCAAATAATGATGATGATGTAAATTCAATATATTAAAACTACACTTGCCTAGACTAGTTTGCACAATTCCCTTGATATGATTATGACAATGGTTCAAATCGATTATGATCAATAAATTAGATGGTGTTCTAATTTGATTAGTTGATGTACTAATTAGATGGAGTTCTAATTTGATTAGTTGATGTACTAACCCTCTTGTTTTCAACACTTTCAATCCTCGTCAAGATTTTAAGATGACAACAACTATATTAAGATTTGATCAATCAAGACTAACACAATTCAATCACTTGATTCGCTATCGTTTCACAAGTAATTGACAACTACACTTTTAGTTTTCTAAGTTTAACCAAGTTACCTATGAAATGGTCAATACATAAGGTAACACCTTCATAGACAAAGGTTTATAATTGATTGAATAACAATGTTTCTTTCGACCTATTACACCATTAACAATCAACCAAACTTGATAACTCTTTTGTTTATGAAAACTTCAAAGTACAATTCGATCTTGGTATTAGCTTTTTATTGAACTAGAACTATAGAGTCATAATTAATCAATATTCATGTAGCAAACATCATCTAGGCAAGTGCACAAGGCACTTAGCCATTCATGGCAAACAAAGAAATAACCACAGAAAATTTATCACTTGAAAACATGATTAAGAAGTCTTACAAAAGTTGTAATGATGATTACAAGAGTTAGGAACAATTATGAGATGATCAACAATGATTCCTTTGATGATTATGATGATGAATAATGGATGTAAGCTAACTTCTTCCTGCGTTTTCTTCCCTTGTAACCTTCTTGAGAGAGTAAATTGATGATCATAGATGATTATTTTTGTGTGTTTTTTTCTCTCTTGGCCAAGCTTACTTATTAATAGAATGACTCCCCTTGGCCAACAAGCAAGTTTCTTGGGCACTAAGTGTCATTAAAAATCTGGAATTGAAGTAATTGTGGTGTAATGACAACCCACATGAAGAGTTAGTTCATTAAAGATAGTCATTAAGAGTGTCAGGAGTTGCACCAACCCAATGTTGAAGTCTCAACCTGAGGTTCAGATTCCAGCCCAAGGTTTGGAGTAAGGTTGGCATGGCAGTTTGAACCTTGGGTTGAACTTAAGCCTTAGTTGTATTTCTTGAACCTTTGGTTGAGGGAGCAAGCCATAATTCATAGAAAACTTTGCATGTAACTTCTCATTCATTTCATCAACACTTGATCTTTTCTTGAGCTCGGAAATCTTTGTAAACTCGATTCTTTATCTTCGATGATCTTTCCGAGGTCTTTATTATAGGTAGAATCTTTCGTTGTGCATAAGCTCTAGATTTAACGACTTTTCCCATCTTTCTAGCTATTCCCTTGGACTTGATTGTACCTAAACCTGAATGCATCTTTTATACCTTTTATACCTTTTATGTTTACAAATACAACCAAATATAATGCACAAACATAGAAATAACGCGACTAAAATATATACAAAATGAGCGTTATCAAATCCCCCACACTTACACTTTGCTTGCCCTCAATCAAATCTAGCTTTTAAAAATAAATCCACATGATATAAATGAGAATGATTCTAAAAAATGAGATACAAATCCATCAAGTACATGTACCAGATAAGATCCATATTTTTAAGCTTATAAGTGAAAACTCGAGATGTTTGACAATACCTTAATGATTCTTTTGCTTGAGAACATGTTAAAACACCTCACGAAAAAGGAATGAAGTATAATTCACTCAACACTCATCTATTTAGTGGGTGAGTATACAAGAAAATCACACTCATCGCTCAGTCATGATCTAAATATTACCATAAGCTTGTACAAGAAACAAAACTCCACCGACGTGGCGTAAGCGCCAAGTGTAAACATCTAAGAGGACTTTTATTCGGGTTGTAACGTTTAGGCTTCGGGTTAATTGATGAGTGTGTAAATACTCAACATTTTATGCCCATTTTAGACCATAAAAATACTAAAAACGGCCAAATACACCAAATATTACTGCAAATATTCTTGGTTTGTGTTTTTATTGTTTCAGGTACAAAAGGATTGAAAATAGGGCAAAAACAGACAAAATCGAGCACAGGATTGGAAAATCATGAAAAGCCGAGGACGAGGAAGATATTTTCGGGTTTGGACCGAGTAATTGCTCAATTGTCAAAGTCAACCTTCTCAGAAAACCTAAATGGCAAAATTGGTCCCTTGATTTACTTTTGAGAAATGACAGGAATAGTCCCTGAACTTTGCAAAGTTTACACCGTTGGTCCTTGTGATTAAATCCATTTATCCAAAAAATACAAGAACCGGATCAAACAATAACCCACCAAATAAAACCCATTTACCCCACCAAGCCCAACATAAAATAATAAGCCCAATCCTTAACAAATAAACCCACCCTTTTTATCCCGTTTAGTCAATACCAGGGTCAAACACTCAAACCCACCTTCCCCAAAACCTCAACCCGCCAAAACCACCATCCCTGACAAAACAGACAACAATGTTCCATGTCCATGCTTTTCACTTACACACGCCTCCAACCCCCCTCCTACACTTAGCTACTCACACCAACCTTCCCACGTGCTCTGATTTTCCACTATCCCACATGCTAAGTTTTCCCGCCAAAATGTGTTTAAGGGCTTGGATGAGTTTCAACCCAATCCAAAGGGTGGGATTTAATCAGAAGAAAGAGAAGAAGCTTTTGGGATTGATATTTAAAGAAAGGAAGACACAGAGAAAAAGCTTGTCACTGCTTTAGACCATTTGTAGTGTAAATTTAGTTTAAATCTGTTTTCTAAAATTATTGTAATTTACATTTCAGTATTGGTTAACTTTTATAAGAATTGTACTCTTTTGGTTTTATTGCAATCCTAGTTTAATCTTAATTCAGTTCTAGTTCACAATAGTCAAAAAGTCAACGAATTGGTCAACTGCTTATTTTCTGATTATTGTGCATTCCTTAGCTTATTTATGTTTATTAGATTAATTTAAGTCAGTTGTTACTTAGCCTTAGGTTAATTTCCATTGTTTTGCCTTTAAAACTAAAAAAAAAAAAACAAAAAAAAAAGAAGCTAAAATCTGACTTAGCTTAAATTGTGTTTATTGTCTGTTAAAAATTAGTTTGTTAGGTATAAATTAAGTTAGATAATCACTCAATAGTCAGAATCATAGGTTAATGTGGTGATAGCTAGCATTTTACTCAAACAGACCCTCCTAAAGGGCTGTTTGGTTCAAGACCCAAAGTGGGTCAAAGTTGTGAGAACTGTTCATTTGCCATTTTGTAGATTTGGATTGAGCTTATTGGAACATCTATGAGTTATTTTCAGTAGGTTTCAGGCTAAATTGAAGCTTTTGGTAGTTTTGATTAGGATAGTGCACTCTTAAGAGCTGAGCTGCCCCATTTATGCTCACTATAAGCTTTGGCTTTTCAGCCCTCATTTTTGCATGTATTAAGTCCCTTTTAGTTAGAAACAAGTAGAGTTTTAATCCCATATGCCCTTTTTCAAATATCACTCAAAACAGCCCGAAATGCCATAGCAGTCCTAGTTTCTTGCATTTTCTATTTTGCAGCAGTTTTCTATGATTTTTAATTTACTCATTTTAAATGGTTTTGAGCTGAATTTTTGGATAGAGGTAATCAGCTGGCTTATCTAGCTGATACTATTTTTTTTATAGATTTTTAAGATCTTATTTGAACTACTTTTTGAGGCCTTGATTTAGCCCTTGTTGCCCTGCAGCCAAGACCACATCAGCAGACCTTTGCTTGTTTCACCCCTTATCAATGCTTATTTTGATTCCCCTAGTGCTTATTCTTCTCTCCATAGCTTATCTAGGGTATCCCTAGTATACCTTAGCTTCATTCAGTACCCCTTAGCTTATTAGGATAGCTTATTAGCCCTTTACTTTAGTCACTTTTTATTGTTTTCTTTGTTTGAGCCCACTGATCTGTTTCCACACCTTAATTTGTGCTTATTTTGGCTTTTCAGATATTGTTGTTTTATAATTAGTGCTTATTCAGTGTTCATAAAAGAAAAACAACAAAAAAAAGGTTTTGCAAAAAGTGGGGTGTGTGGGATTCGAACCTGGGACCTTCAGTACAAACACACATACCCTTACCATATGCACCGAGTTCTGCTTGGTGCATATACTTCCCTTTTTTATTTTTAAACTAGTGTAACTCTTTTAGCTTATAACTGCTGAACTGCTTATTTAGTAGCTTTCTCTAGTGCTTTTTTAGGTTCCCATATTTTTCCTAAGTTAGTTTTAGTGCAATTTAATTTATGGTAATTTTTCATAATTTTTACTGTTCATTTGATATTTTTCCGAAATTAATTTAGTTTAATTAGTTTTTAATTCGTAATAAAAAATATAAAAGTCAAAAAAATATAATTATTTTTTTCAAAATTTTCTTTTATCATTTAGAACTTAGGAAAAATAGATTTGTACCAGTAAAGTTTATATTTCGTCATTTTGACGTTTTTAGGTTCGTTCTTAGTTCCCGTTTTCTAATAATCGCGTTTTTAAGTTTTTCTTTTACGTTTTTTTTTACGTATCTTTTAGATTATCGTTTTCTCGGTTTATTAAATCGTTTTTATTTAATGTTCACATATCTTAGCGTAGAAAACCAAAATCTCTTTATTTTCCTTATTCAAACACGTTGCACGAATCGAGATCACGAAATTCCATTCACGTCTTCGTTGGGAAAACGATTCGGGTTACACATACTTCACTTGTGTTTCCTTGGACATAAATACGTATTGATTCCATCGGATCAATTTTTGGCGCCGCTGCCGGGGAAGGTTGAAGCGAATTTTTAATTCTTGTTTGTCGTTGCGCGTTTTGAAGACCCTTCTTCGTGAAGTTATGGTTTTACTTGTAATTATTTTTTATAAAAACCCAAAAAGATTTTATTTTTCCTTTTTCCCTTTATGTTTTTCAAAATGTTTCTAAAAATCCAAAAATATTATTCTTATTCCTCTTATTCGTTTAATTCTTTATCTCTCGCCCTCTATTCATTTTATTCTATTACCTTCTCATTCCTCTTATATGTTTAATTCTTATGTCGTCACCCGGCTATCGCTGCTTTCGTTGTAAAGGTCCAGTAGGTGATAATCTTCGTTGTCCCAAGTGTTCGTGTGAGCGGTGTGGAAATGATGCACCAGACGGATCTTGTTATTGGTGTGAATTAGCCGTTGAATCAAATCCTAATTCCGTCAATAATTCTCAAGGATTTTCTGACCACCCTCCACACTCCCAGCCGTCTCCAATCAATCAGCAAAATTGCTTTAATTGTGGAGATCCGTTGGGGGATGATTCACTTTGTGAACGATGTTTTTGCAAAGGATGTGGGTTTACCCATGGACTTTGCACGTGTTGCACTTCTGAAATCGAAAATACACTTAATTATCCAGATTTTCAAAACGATTTCAGCCCTCATCAAAATTCATTTTGGCAAGAACCGTGCTATCAAAACTTCATTGATACATCATTTCAAAATATGCCAAATGATCTTTGTGAGTTTTGTGGAGGTTGTCCTCATCCGAAATTTGATTGTCGAACGGGAGACATGCTTGTCTATGAGCAGAACCCTTATAACAATCAGACATCGTCCGGATTTGACACATCTTCATATTATACACCACCACAACAGTATTACTGTTGTGAATTCTGTGGAGGTCTGCACTATAATTCCGATTGTCAAACGAGGAACCCGCTTGTCTATGAGCATGCTCCTTGTAACAATTATGATTATTCTTATCATGACCAACCTCCACAGTATCAAATGATTCAACCTCAGCCTCAGCCATCTCCTCTAGATTTGGCTCTCAAAGATGTATTCCAAGAATTTCAAGATGTGAGGAATGCACTTAATGATTTGGCTGTTAGGCATACCCAAGAAAAGCGTCATGGTGAATCTATGGAAGATTTACTCGCCATAGAACGAGCAGCACACAATCGTTTCTTGTTTAATCAGGCTTGCATGCTCGATGACGAAGATGAAGACGACGAGGAGAGTACTATTCCTTTTAGTGATATCATTTCTCAACTCCCTCAGTCTATTGCAATCACATCATTTTTACCATATATGAACTCCAAGGACTCTCGTATTATGGGGGATGAGCATCTTAGCACTATTCCTGAAAAGGAATCGGACGAATTCATAAAGTCTAGTGCTGAGAACCTTATCCCAATCCCAAGTGAGTCTGAGGATATATCGGACAATGAATGTGATTTGTCTATTTGTAGTGATCATCCTCTTGACACTACTGATGATTTTTTCGGGACGTTTTCTAACCCTCTTTTCAATTCAAATGATGATTTTTCCTCTAGTGATGACGAATCACTTTCTGATGAGGACGTTCAAAATGAAAGTCTCAAAGTCTATTCGAATTCTCTTTTTGAATTTGATGATGAGTACTTTTCTAGCAAAATAAATCCTCTCTTTGATGAAGAGTTAGAGAACGATGAGGTCAAGGACTCTATTATTCATAAACTTGATGATATGACCTCGGTTCTTAATCCCGATATTGATCTTTCTCCGACATATGTGACATTTCCTTATGAGGATAGCCATTATATTGACTTCACATATGTCGTTCGAGTTTTTCTACCTTTCTGTGCTTATAAGGTAGCTTGTCCTCTCATTCTCTCGTTTGGGAATGAGGACAAAGTTTTTGATCCCGGCATCTCAATTTATCATTCTCTTGAGCCGGATGCATCTCATCGGAGTGGAACTTTCAAGTACTTCAATGTTTATCCAAACATCTTGAATGAAAGTCCGATGGAGATTTTCTCTTCCACATGCTTCCCCAAGAACCAATGAATTCGGGGTCGAGTCAAGCTAGTGACTCGGTTAACAAAAACATTAGCACTTCATGGGTGACAACCCATGTTTCTGACTTCTTTCTATTTTCTGACACTAAGTGTGGGGGAATTCCTCTACTGTGCTTTGTTTGTGTGTTGTTTGCTCTTGTTTGCAGGTTTCCCTTGGATTGTGATGATTGTCGCGCCTGTTTTCAATCCAGCCGCCCAATATCTTATCCTTTTGCTAACGATTATTTAGGGATATCTTTTTAATCCTGTTTGTGAAAATAGAGATTTCTTTCACACACTTGGCTATTAGTATTACCTTTTTACGTTCTAAGTGTCGGCATAATAGCCGGTACTTTGAATATTGAGGGCAATATTCAATTCTAAGTGTGGGGGGGAATTCTCTCGAATTTTGTCACATATGTACCTTCTAGTGCTCTAGTACCCCCGTTTTGGCCAAAATTTAAAAAAAAAAAAAAAATCGTTTTTAGATAAGAAATTGCAATAAAAAAGAAGTGTTTAGTCTTGATTAGGTTAGAACAAAGGGAATCCCGACTCTGCCAGAGTGTTGATCTGGCTGCTTCCTTAACGATTAGGCTAAGGTTTTACAATATGTGCAAATGAAAATGCTAAGCGTAGAATAGTTGGTTTTCTTTAGAGCTTATATAAGTAATCTATGGCTTTTCCTCCCAGGAGATAACTAATCCGACTTAATAAGTGCTTATTTTCAAACTTTTGAACACACAAAATCATTTTTTCATACGATTTTGAAAAATACTAGTTCAAAGATTTATTTAAACTTCGGAACAAGCATATGTCATAGTTGCAAAAGTTAAGTAATAAATAAATGTGCTAAAAAGCTAAGGTTCAAGATCGGCCCTTGGATCCTTATTTCCAGAAGGCGTTTAGGTCTTGGCTACCCTCTTACACCGGCCCTTGGACCCTTAATTCTGAAAGGCGTTAAGGTCTTGGAACTCTCCGTTGTAACGGCCCTTGGATCCTTTATTCCAGGAAGGTGTAAGGTCTTGGTTCCCGTGAAACTCCGTTAGTTTATGTTGCACAAGTAAAAAAAAAATGATGAAAAAATGAAAAGAAAAAAAAATGGAATGATATTGCAAAATGCAAAAATGGAATGATATTGCAAAATGCAATAAGTTTTGATGTGTTTTGAAACTTGCTTGTTGTGAATTTTAAATCTATCTTTCAACTAGTACTAGTCAAAATTTTATATAAACGTCGATTTTTGTGATCAAAATTTTGAAAATCAAGCACATTCACTTAACTTGAATAAATTGTGGGAGTGAAAAGTTAAGTTTCGGCTTACATAGATTATTAGTATAAGTAGCGTTAGCATTTTACCAAAACATTTGCACATTGAGTTTAAGCTTAGTTGGGAGTATAAAAAGAGAATGACGATTACAATTCCCTGGAGATACCCATTTTGTGTGAATCCCGTTCCATGATACCATTTTTGAAAATCAAGCATGTTATTTATTTTTGTTCTAGTTTAAATTTCTCGCATTGAATAAAAAGTCGAAACGGGGTATGCTTGGTATTCTTTTGATCCTTTCATTACTTCACATGATCGGATTGCTAGGGACTAGCAATAGCTTAGTGTGGGGGATTGATGAGTGTGTAAATACTCATCATTTTATGCCCATTTTAGACCATAAAAATACTGAAAACGGCCAAATACACCAAATATTACTGCAAATATTCTTGGTTTGTGTTTTTATGTGTTTCAGGTACAAAAGGATTGAAAACAGGGCAAAAACAGACAAAACCGAGCACAGGATTGGAAAATCGTGAAAAGCCGAGGACGCGGAAGATATTTTCGGGTTTGGACCGAGTAATTGCTCAATTGTCAAAGTCAACCTTCTCAGAAAACCTAAATGGCAAAATTGGTCCCTTGATTTACTTTTAAGAAATGACAGGAATAGTCCCTGAACTTTGCAAAGTTTACACCTTTGGTCCTTGTGATTAAATCCATTTATCCAAAAAATACAAGAACCGGATCAAACAATAACCCACCAAATAAAACCCATTTACCCCACCAAGCCCAACATAAAATAATAAGCCCAATCCTTAACAAATAAACCAACCCATGTTATCCCGTTTAGTCAATACCAGGGTCAAACACTCAAACCCACCTTCCCCAAAACCTCAACCCGCCAAAACCACCATCCCTGACAAAACAGACAACAATGTTCCATGTCCATGCTTTTCACTTACACACGCCTCCAACCCCCCTCCTACACTTAGCTACTCACACCAACCTTCCCACATGCTCTGATTTTCCACTATCCCACATGCTAAGTTTTCCCGCCAAAATGTGTTTAAGGGCTTGGATGAGTTTCAACCCAATCCAAAGGGTGGGATTTAATCAGAAGAAAGAGAAGAAGCTTTTGGGATTGATATTTAAAGAAAGGAAGACACAGAGAAAAAGCTTGTCACTGCTTTAGACCATTTGTAGTGTAAATTTAGTTTAAATTTGTTTTCTAAAATTATTGTAATTTACATTTCAGTATTGGTTAACTTTTATAAGAATTGTACTCTTTTGGTTTTATTGCAATCCTAGTTTAATCTTAATTCAGTTCTAGTTCACAATAGTCAAAAAGTCAACGAATTGGTCAACTGCTTATTTTCTGATTATTGTGCATTCCTTAGCTTATTTATGTTTATTAGATTAATTTAAGTCAGTTGTTACTTAGCCTTAGGTTAATTTCCATTGTTTTGCCTTTAAAACTAAAAAAAAAAAAAAAAAAAAAAAAAAAAAAAAAAAAAAAAAAAAAAGCTAAAATCGGACTTAGCTTAAATTGCGCTTATTGTCTGTTAAAAATTAGTTTGTTAGGTATAAATTAAGTTAGATAATCACTTAATAGTCAGAATCATAGGTTAATGTGGTGATAGCTAGCATTTTACTCAAACAGACCCTCCTAAAGGGCTGTTTGGTTCAAGACCCAAAGTGGGTCAAAGTTGTGAGAACTGTTCATTTGCCATTTTGTAGATTTGGATTGAGCTTATTGGAAAATCTATGAGTTATTTTCAGTAGGTTTCAGGCTAAATTGAAGCTTTTGGTAGTTTTGATTAGGATAGTGCACTCTTAGGAGCTGAACTGCCCCATTTAAGCTCACTATAAGCTTTGGCTTTTCAGCCCTCATTTTTGCATGTATTAAGTCCCTTTTAGTTAGAAACAAGTAGAGTTTTAATCCCATATGCCCTTTTTCAAATATCACTCAAAACAGCCCGAAATGCCATAGCAGTCCTAGTTTCTTGCATTTTCTATTTTGCAGCAGTTTTCTATGATTTTTAATTCACTCATTTTAAATGGTTTTGAGCTGAATTTTTGGATAGAGGTAATCAGCTGGCTTATCTAGCTGATACTATTTTTTTTTTATAGATTTTTAAGATCTTATTTGAACTACTTTTTGAGGCCTTGATTTAGCCCTTGTTGCCCTGCAGCCAAGACCACATCAGCAGACCTTTGCTTGTTTCACCCCTTATCAATGCTTATTTTGATTCCCCTAGTGCTTATTCTTCTCTCCATAGCTTATCTAGGGTATCCCTAGTATACCTTAGCTTCATTCAGTACCCCTTAGCTTATTAGGATAGCTTATTAGCCCTTTACTTTAGTCACTTTTTATTGTTTTCTTTGTTTGAGCCCACTGATCTGTTTCCACACCTTAATTTGTGCTTATTTTGGCTTTTCAGATATTGTTGTTTTATAATTAGTGCTTATTCAGTGTTCATAAAAGAAAAACAACAAAAAAAAGGTTTTGCAAAAAGTGGGGTGTGTGGGATTCGAACCTGGGACCTTCAGTACAAACACACATACCCTTACCATATGCACCGAGTTCTGCTTGGTGCATATACTTCCCTTTTTTATTTTTAAACTAGTGTAACTCTTTTAGCTTATAACTGCTGAACTGCTTATTTAGTAGCTTTCTCTAGTGCTTTTTTAGGTTCCCATATTTTTCCTAAGTTAGTTTTAGTGCAATTTAATTTCTGGTAATTTTTCATAATTTTTACTGTTCATTTGATATTTTTCCGAAATTAATTTAGTTTAATTAGTTTTTAATTCGTAATAAAAAATATAAAAGTCAAAAAAATATAATTCTTTTTTTCAAAATTTTCTTTTATCATTTAGAACTTAGGAAAAATAGATTTGTACCAGTAGAGTTTATATTTCGTCATTTTGACATTTTTAGGTTCGTTCTTAGTTCATGTTTTATAATAATCGCGTTTTTAAGTTTTTCTTTTAATTTTTTTTTACGTATCTTTTAGATTATCGTTTTCTTGGTTTATTAAATCTTTTTTCTTTAATGTTCACATATCTTAGCGTAGAAAACCAAAATCCCTTTATTTTCCTTATTCAAACACGTTGCACGAATCGAGATCACGAAATTCCATTCACGCCTTCGTTGGGAAAACAATTCGGGTTACACATACTTCACTTGTGTTTCCTTGGACATAAATACGTATTGATTCCATCGGATCATTAATAAGGGGTATGGATAAGACATGGGAATATTTATGAAATTAGTTTTAAAATAAAAAATAAAGTTTAGTCAAAGTCTACAACCAATTGCTACTTGCTACGTCTTGAGAATTCATCTTTGATCGATATCATATTTTCATAGCTCATTGACTATTCTTGTCACCATACACTTGCAATGACTTATTGTATTTTTTTATTTTTTTATTTTTTTTTCTTGGTCACATGTTTCGGCCATCGATCATAATTCCAATAGATCGTCTATGAGATTATCATAGAGTTTGAAACTTTCTCAAAGTTCAAGGATTTCCCATATAACAACCATCTTTCCAAGTAGATAGTAACCAACCAAGACTTGACTATGGGTAAGGCTAAGGCTAAAAGTGTAAAAAATTTTTCTGGTGTAACAAAAGAAAAGAATGGCTCAAAGGGTGTACTAATGGTATCTAGCACTAAAAATGAGCGCTAACAAATGGGTCCATATAGGTGGTTAACTAACCGATGTGGCTAGCTATATATCGTTAGATGTAAAATGTAAGGCCATTTAGTTTAATTCCTAAGGTTGCCTCTTATCACACGAATACACTTATATCACATAAATGTGATCTCACTGCGGTCTGGTAATGATTTGCAAGTACAAGTTCTAGAATAAATAAAATCACCGGCACACTCATAGCAAAAAGATCAAGCATAAAAGATGTATGCTATATAAGAATAGGCTCAAATCCTCACAATTTTTGGTGGAATGGGCTATAATTGTGCTAGCAATGTCAATCAGGACACATCTTGAATTCTCAAAAATTACATGTTTTATCAGTGGATTGATCTAGTTATTCTAATATAAATTATCCTAAATGTGCGAAAACAACTAGATTATAAGGGCAAACAAATTAAAACTAGGCTAAAAAATATAGAAAATTTAAAATCCAGTTTCATTTTCCTATTTCCTCCCCCCACACTTAAGTTTGACATTGTCCTCAATGTAAAGAACGATGAACCATAAAAATAGGGAAATGGAACATAAAAGAAATGATACTGCCTGAGCCTTGGAATCTAGATCGAGCTCCACATGAGATATTGAGATCGAACGATTCCACATCTTCGAGATCAAGCATCATAACCTGCAGTAATCTTCATATACAAACAAACAAACACACAAAATGCAAAATATTTTTGGATTTTTTTTTTTTTTTAGCAAGGCCCCCACACTTATGGTGAAACCATTGGGGCATAAAAATAAACAAACAATTAAAAATACACGGGTTGCCTCCAAAGAAGCGCTTAATTTATTAACGAGTCATCAGCCGGACTCGAGCTTCCTCACTTTCGTGGTTTATGTTTGGGATTCTTTCCCGACTTCTTAGGAATATACTTTCACTATTCCTTTTCCGGTTTTATCTACTGGGAAAGGTGACATGAATGGAATAGCAGTGTATTTCTTTTTATCGAGCAGTTCAAGTGGAATTTCCTCATTTGACATTTCATTCAGTTGCTCCTCATCATGATAAATCTTGATACGATGTCCATTAACAATGAAACTTCCACCTTGCTTGTCATATAACTTGACATATCCGGATGGAAAACCATGTTTTACCACGAATGGACCAAACCATTTGGTTCTTAGCTTAGGAGCTTTGAATTTATACTTAGAATTGAACAAAAGTACTTTGTCTCCGGCTTTGAATTCTTTCCGGATTCTGAGTTTCCTATCATGGTAAGCTTTTGTTCGAGCTTTGTACAACTTGGAATTCTCATACGCTTGGAGTCTTAACTCATCGAGTTCATGCAGTTGCAAGAATCGTTTTTCTCCAGCGATTTTGAGATCGGGGTGACATTGCCTCAACGCCTAGTATGCGCGGTGTTCAATTTCAAACGGCAAATGACAAGTTTTTCCATTATGAGTCTATACGGAGTTGTGCCGATTGGAGTTTTATATGCCGTTCTAAACACCCATAAAGCATCGTCAAGTTTCCTTAACCAAACGGAAGGATTATCCTTAACCGTTTTTTCAAGTATTCTTTTCAAAGCTCTATTGGTGTTTTCAACTTGACCACTGGTTTGAGGGTGGTATGCTGTTGCGAAACGATGATGAACTCCATATCATTTCATAGCTTTCTCCATTTGATGGTTACAGAAGTGAGTTCCTCTGTCGCTTATCAAAGCTTTTGGAATTCCGAATCGATAGAAAAGCTTTTTAAGAAAATTTACAACCACTCCTGCATCATTTGTGGGTAAAGCTTCCGCTTCGGCCCATTTAGAAACATAGTCAATTGCAACGAGGATGTATTCGAATTTATGAGATTTAGGAAAAGGACCCATGAAGTCAATTCCCCATATATCAAAGATTTCAGAAACTTGTATGCTCTTTTGTGGCATTTCGTCTCTACGAGAAAGACTACCAGACTTTTGGCAAGCATCACAATTCTGCACAAGCGTATGGGCTTCTTTAAAAATTGTCGGCCAATAAAATCCCGCATCAAAAACTTTTTTCGCGGTTGTGGATGGACCGTAATGTCCTCCAGTTGGGCCGTGATGACATTCATCGAGAATTTTCCGGGTCTCTGAACCGTACACGCATCTTCTAATTATCCCATCGGGACACATTTTAAATAGATACGGTTCATCCCAAAAATAGTGTTTAAGGTCTGCGAAAAATTTACTATGCTGAGTATGAGTTAAACCTTTTTGTAACACTCCTCCGACTAAATAATTTGCAAAGTCTGCAAACCATGGAACTTCTTCGTTTTCAATTCCCATAAGAGTTTCATCGGGAAAATTATCATCAATCTCATCTTCACCGAATTCATCTAAATTAGGATTTTCTAATCGAGACAAATGGCCTGCTGCAACATTTTCCGCGCCTTTCTTATTTTGGATTTCTATGTCAAATTCTTGAAGCAATAAAATCCATCGAATAAGACGTGGTTTGGCATCTTGTTTGGCAAACAGATATTTAAGAGCTGAATGATCGGTGAATACAATTGTCTTTGACAAAACGAGATAAGAACGAAATTTGTCAAACGCAAAAACTACAGCCAACAGTTCTTTTTCAGTGACCGTGTAGTTTTGTTGAGCACTATTCAAGGTTTTGCTAGCAAAGTAAATAGGACGAAAATGTTTTCCATCACGTTGTCCTAATACTGCTCCAACAGCAAAATCACTTGCATCACACATAAGTTCAAATGGCAACGACCAATTTGGTGAAACCATAATCGGTGCATTTGTTAACTTATCTTTGAGCGTTTCGAATGCCTTGATGCATTCTTCATTGAAATCAAAAACTGAATCTTTCTCGAGAAGCTTCATCATAGGACGAGATATTTTCGAAAAATCTTTGATGAATCTGCGGTAGAATCCCGCATGCCCCAAGAAACTCCTAACGCCTTTGACATTAGTCGGGGGTGGTAACTTAGCAATAGCATCTATTTTTGCTTTGTCAACTTCGATTCCCTTGCTAGAAATCTTGTGACCAAGCACAATGCCTTCTGTCACCATGAAGTGACATTTTTCCTAGTTTAGTACGAGATGAGCGGTTTTGCATCTTTCAAGCATTTTATCAAGATTGGAAAGGCATGACTCGAATGAGTCTCCAAATACAGAGAAATCATCCATGAAAACTTCCATAGAGGTTTCAAGCATATCTTGAAAAATATCAATCATGCATCTTTGAAAAGTTGCTGGTGCATTACAAAGACCAAAAGGCATACGCCTATACACATATGTGCCAAAAGGACACGTGAATGTGGTCTTTTCTTGATCAGTTGGATCAATTGGAATTTGGAAATAACCGAAAAATCCATCGAGAAAACAAAAGAATTTGTTCCCCGCAAGTCTTTCCAACATTTGATCCATGAACGGTAAAGGAAAATGATCCTTCCTGGTGGCGTCATTTAATTTGCGTTAATCAATGCACACTCGCCAACCAGTTATGGTTCTGGTAGGAAAAAGTTCATTACATTCATTAGTTACAACGGTTGTTCCTCCTTTCTTAGGAACACAGTGGACGGGACTCACCCATGAACTATCCTCAATGGGTTAAATAATACCAGCATCAAGAAGTTTGATTATTTCCTTCTTAACAACTTCCTTCATGTTTGGGTTGAGTCTTCGTTGTCTTTGAACAACGGGTTTGGAATCGTTTTCGATATTAATTTTGTGTTTGCAAAAGTTTGGACTTATTCCACGAATGTCAGAAGTTTTCCAAGCGAAAGCTTCTTTATGATTTTTGAGCACAGAAACAAGACGTTATTTTTCATCGGGTTTGAGTGCTGAAGATATGACAACCGGAAGAAGAGATTTTTCTTCCAAGAATGCATATTTCAGATGATCGGGAAGAGGTTTCAAGACGAGATCCACCGGCGGATCTTCAATTGAGGTTTTGATTCTCATTTCATCATTGAATTCCAACTCCTCAAAGTTGGTTATTTCTTCCTCAAAAATTTCTTCGGTGTTTATCTGCATAAATTCAGCGAATTCTCTGTCGAGATCTTCATCTCTTATTTGTCCAGATGTTTTATGAGTCTTAATTCTTTCATCAAGCAACTCATCGAATGTTTCCTTTGTAATTTCATCGATAACATCAATGCTATAACAAGTGTCATCATTCGCATGAGAATATTTCATGTCTTGATTAATTGAAAAAGATATTCTTTCATCTCCAACTCCAAGATTGAGTTCTTTGTTTTTGACTCGAATGATAGCATCGGCGGTGTTTACGAAAGGTCTTCCTAAGATCAATGGAACTTTGCTATCTTCCTCCATCTCGGGGATCACAAAATCAACGGGAAAAATGAATTGCCCAACTTGAACAAGCATGTTTTCAGCTACTCCAACAGGATATTGGATAGTATGATTTGCTAAACGTATACTCATTCTTGTGGGTTTCAAGGTATCGATCGAAAGCTTTGCATACAATGAGTATGGCATAAGATTGATACTTGCACCGAGATCGGCTAAAGCATCACAAGTGATTGAATTTCCCAAAGTACACGGGATGAGAAAACTTCCAGGATCACCGAGTTTTTTCGGTAGTTTGTTTTCAACAATGGCTGAGCAATCTTCATTCAAGAAGGTAGCGAAAATGTTTTCCATTTTGCTTTTGTTGCTCACAAGTTCTTTCAAAAACTTTCCATAATTGGGCATACCAGCTAGGACATCAACAAGAGGAACGTTGATCATAACTTCTTTGATTAAGTCAATGAACTTGTCATATTGTTCTTCCATCTTTTCTTTCCTCAAACGTTGAGGATATGGAATTCTTGGTTTACAAGCTTTGAGCTGTGGAGTGGGTTTAACGACTGGTGTAAGAATTGGTTCATTATCTTTTGGTTCTTCCTCTGCTTCATCCTCACTATCATCATGAACGATAGTGGTTGTTTGGTTTGGGTTTGGTGGTGGATCATAAGATAGACCACTACGAGTGAATACAGCATTTACATGCTCATTTCACGTTTGAGGTGGACGATAAGATCCAGATGATGATGGTTTCGGGTTGGATTGAGTATTGCTTGGCAAAGTACCCGATGGTCTAGCTGCAAATTGATCAGAAAGACGACCAAATTTGGTTTCAAGGTCTTGGATAGAAGCTTGATGGTTCTTTTGACCTTGTTCGACTTTGCTTTTAAGCATGAAGAACTAATTTTTCATAAATTCATTCGTTTGCTTTTAAGCATGCATGAATTCACGCATGGTTTTTTCGAATTCAGATTCTTCATTTTTCTTTTCAGGTGTTTGTGATGATGAACGGTTATCATCATGAGGCTTGTTATAGCTTAATATTACTCTTTATCATACACACAATATTAGAATAAGAGAAGAGAAAGAGATAGAGAGAGAGAGATGGTAACTTCTAGAGATTAGATTAAGAGAGAAAGAATGAGAGATACAAGATGAGAATACCCCTAGAAGCAACACCCTCCAAGTGAGGAGGGGATGGGTATATATAGTTTTCTAGACTTGGGTGGGCTTGGGCTTGAGATGGGCTTATACAAGGATTACATGATCATAACATTTAACTAACAAGCTTAAGCCCAAGCCCGTTGATTAAACTAACTAACTCAAACAACAAAACACTTAATTAAACTATTACAATGACAAATGACCATCACTTTAAAATAAATCCTAACAATCTCCGCCTAAGGGATGGTCATTCAAATGATGCTCCATGTGAGATGGTCTTTCGTCTTCAATGTCTTTGAGCTTTGAGTGTCGTTGTATAGCAGTCTTTGTTTTTGATTCCTTCATGCTATGTGATCTTCAAAGTATCGTCTTTGAGGTTGTTCTTGCCTTCGATCAGCATCTTCATGTGATTATGACGTCGTGACCTCCAACATACTCATACATCTTGAACTTTATACTTATGCTAACAATCTCCCCTTTTCTTTCATCATTTGATATATGAACTTGTTCTTGACATCTTGATTAGCCTTTTGACTTTGTCGTTACACTCTGTCTTTAACTTGATCCTTTTGTCTTGAACTTTTACACTTGAGCTTAGTTGGAGATGTTCTTCATAAGTATGAGTATGCTGAGGTGAAGATGATTGATGTATGTGGTAATGGTTAATGGATGTTCGTCAGTTCCTGCATAAAATAGTTAGCAATAATACGTCCAGCACTTACAAATTTGAACTTCGAGATTGTCAACAGCATAGTGTGAAGTCTTTCTCTAATCCAAACCCAGGCCGTTCTGAACCGGATACCCCCAAGAGGGCTTACACGGACACACCGAAGTGCACCCTCGATTCAGTGAGTCGCTGGAGATCACCCCACGACTGTAGACCGTTTGAAGCACGTAACCATCATGATATAAAATGGCAAGATCCTTGGATCTCATTAAGATTCTTACAACTTGTGTCCTTTTTGACGAACACAAGTGTATCATATTGGAAGTGTTCCTAACGAGATATTTTGATGAATCTCATGGCTCTAGACTCTATTGTGCGTTTTGGTTTTAGTCGTCGGAGGCATGGAGCAGAGTGCCACCTTTTCAATATCAACACATCTCGGAATGAGAGGCCGATAGATTATGTAGTGTTCTCCGTGAGAAAGGAAACAAATATCTTTTAAGAGATATCTGAGTGGCTAGGAGGGGTGGTGCAGCGCGTCACTGGGTCCATGACGTCTTGTCTTCAATATCAGTATCACCTTAGTGAATACCGATAGTAGATGTATTGACCCGGTTTCTGCCCTAAGTTTTCATGGAGGGCTATTTCTTTTCACCCTTTCATTCAACTTTTCTTTTTAATTCTTCAACCCCTTCTTTCCCTTTCTCATTTACTCCTTTTTTCAATCTTACCTAAGGACTTCGAATTCTAATCTATTGGAATTGTCCTTGGGTAGATCCCTCCGGCTCTGGCGGATCATAGGACATAACCTAACCATAATCACCTTATAACTTCATGATTATCCTAGATTAGTTGATCACATTCCATAAACCTTTTGAAAATCTCTCAAAGTGTTTATGAATAAAAGCACATTTAGATAACACTTTGAGAGTTTTGCATTTTTGAAATACTCCCCCTTCACATGTGCTCATGAGATTTAAGAAAGAATTGCACATGTTGGGTAGAGTTCGCACATTTGAAATGATCGATTTTCATTGAACATGACCTTCGCGAGACACGTTTACATCACTAGATGGACTAGCTTGAAATTATTACCCGTCCCGGTCATATTCATTGATTATCTCTCGAATTGGTACATTCTACTCAGACAAGTCCTTTGCGAGACACGCTTACATCACTGGAAAACCAGCTTGAAATTATTACCCGTCCAGGACAAGTCTTTTCGATAACGGACATTTAGATTTCGTCAATTCGAGGGTTAGAACTAAGTCTGTCTGGTGAGCATACTTTGAGATTCCATGAACTTTAAACCTTTTGATCACATTTTAATCACGTTTTCTCCCCATCAAAAATAGCATGAATTGATATTTTTGATATCAACTGATTAAAATGAAACTTTTTGGAGAGAACGAAGGATTTGAGCATGAAATTGGAACATTTTTGTTTTCAAATTTTATACTCCCCCTTAAATAAAGCATATTTTTAAACGTTTTGAGTTAAAAATCTTTTAAGGGTATAGAGGGAGTTCTCTTGAGCACAGAATTTGAGAAAGATTTTAAAAAATCTTTTTGAAAAATCTTGATCATGTGCTCAAGGTTTGTTTATGTTTGCCGTTAACAATGCGAGTCCTGATCGAAAATAATCAGAAGTCATCATTGTCGCACGGGTTTCGTATTGAAATATACGAAAGCCGTTGTGAAGATTTTTAGGATAAGTGTTTGAAAAAGTTTTGATTGAGCACTTTCCTTTCTTTGAAGCTCGGGTCCGAAACTGAAATGTTCCGAAGCCGTCGGGTTAAGCACGGGTCCGAAACTGAGTTGTTTCGAAGCCATTTGAGATTGTTAGGATAAGTGCTTTGAAAGATTTTGAATAAGCACTTTCCTTTCATTGAGGCGCGGGTCCTAATCCGATATGATTAGAAGCCATTGGGTTAAGCACGGGTTCTAGAGCGAGTCTCTTAGAAGCCATTTTGAGAAGAAATTTTGAGAAACGACATGTTTTGAAAACATTTAAATGAACTCTCGCTCAAGCATTTGTACATGCCCGTATCATTGTTGAATGACATTTCTAGGTACGTACAGAATATCGATTATACGAGAGACATGCCGGAGAAGAATATTTTTGAATTTTATATTTTATATTGTTTTTGTCTTTTTGGAAATTTTCTATTTTTATATTTTGCTTTTGTTGGTTTTTCAAATTTTGTATTTTGTTTTTGATTTTTTCTAAAAAAAAATGTATTCACAAAGAAGAATTAAGTATGAACAAGTAGAAGTGGAGTTAAGAGAGGAATAAGACCAGGATTTCCAAATGCGATGTTGGCATAGAGTTCTTCTTTTCCACATTGGTTGTATGAACCATCTGCACTTTCACAAGTTCCAGCATTCACAAAATCCACAAAAGAAGAATATGCACAAATAGTAGTGTTAGCAGCACATGAATCATCACTCTGAGGGTGTTCATTATCAATGGTTGTAGTGGTTTCTTCATCCTTATCCTGATGATTTTCACTACTACTTGTTGTGGTGCGACTATCAAGAATCTTTCCTGTGGGAATCCATCTAAGACCGACTGTTTTAAAAACTTTTCCCGTGGGAATCCACCTAAGGCAGGATTTAGGAGTTGTTTTCTTTTCAGATACAGCGGAAGTCTCATTTTGAGAAAAACTACGTCCTGTAGGGATCCACTTGGTAGAATTCTTAGCTTTTTGCTTCTTATCAACGGGTGTGTTTCTATTTGGTGTCTTAGAGGATTGTGCCTTAGCACGCAAATTTGCTTTCTTGATATACTGTGCCACACATGCATCATGATTAGCTGAAAAGACACATTTTTGACATGCAGGACAGACAAATTCAACATTCTTGTTCAAAACAGCAACCTTAACTTTGTCACTACAGTCATTTGAAGCTTGTTTTTTGTTCGAAGAGGAATTCTTAGTGTTGCATTGTACTTGTTTAACATTTTCTTTTTCGCAACTACTCTTAGATGCAGGCCAATCCCTAGTCTGTTGTTGAGAGTTCCTAGGTAATGGTTTACTACTACTAGCAGTGCCTTGTAATGTTGTAGAATTCATCACCGTAGACGGTGTTCCTAAAATTCCATCTTTTCGAATCTGTGCCTTTTTCCTAGCTTTTTCTAGATAGGAATTGTGGACCATGTTGTTTGAACCAATAGATTCTTTAACAGTATTTGTGGTCACATTTGGTGATCTATTCCTGGGGGCACACACATTAGGATTCAACTTGTTGTCCTTTGAATTTGTAGTAGCATTCCTAGACTCTTTTGGATTATCTTTTGCACTTTTGTCTATCGCCCTATATGTTTGAGATGTAGAGGCAGATGCAGTAGTGGGACTAATCCTATTAAGATCAGGTGCTATCACATTTGAGTTTTCGACAACAGCTTTTCCTTTTCCTTTGTCATTCTCCTTAGGCAAGGGTGTGGAAATGGACATTTTTGGTCTAGCAGACTTATTTTCCTCACCCTTTCCTTTTTGACTATCAAGCTGAGACTTCAAAAGATCAATTTGTTCTTGCATGTTTTTGTAAGAACGCTCATACGACAATTTGTCATACTTGCATTCTTCTTTTTTCTGATCAAGTTGTTTAAAATATGTTACATTTTGTTTTTCAAGCTTAATAAGCGCCTTTTCATATTTTGAAACAATTTCGGAAGTCTCAGCTCGAAGTCTTTCATCATCTTCGACAGAATACATTTGATAAATAATGGACATAATATCAGTTGAAAGAGCTTCTTCAGAGAGTGCGTCATTTTGTTTTTCCAAAACTTTGATTTTTTCAATGTTTTCATTAGCTTCAATTACCAAGGATGTGTGGTCCTTGACAAATTCAGTTACTTCTTTGATAATTGCGTTCTCAACATGAATTGCTCTTGCATGTATGCCAGATACAATGGGAGTAATCTCTGTTTCGAACATCTTTTTCTGTTCAGTTTGAAAACTTGAAAACCAATCGTTGACTTTAGTATTAGTTTTGGTTGCCACAACATCTTGAAGCATTTCAACTCTCCTTTTAAGATCAGCCAAAAATATTCTAGCTTCACTTGTGGAAGTGTCGTTAGAGTACATTTGTTCGATGTTAGAAAGGTGTTTTGACACAACTTTGAACTTTGAGGCAGCCACTGGTTTTTTGAAAAACAAAGGTGACTCCTTTTTAACAAGATGAACACCAGCAAGTTTGTTTGCTTCATTATAATCAATTGGTTTGATTTCTCTGTTCAATTGTCTCATTTTGTTTCGACTCTCTTTCGTAAGCTCAATCGTTTCATACGAATCATAACAAGTAGGTGGATCATGTACATCATTTATAAGATTACCATTAAATAGCACATTCTGTTTTTGCTGAGCTTTCTTGAGATAACAAGGGTTTTCACAACCGAGAGCCATTTTCTTTCTTGTATATAAAATCGGGTTTTTTGTCGTTAATTAACATATTAATTGTTTGAGTAGAGTGACCCGTTTTAACAAGCAGTTCTTCCAACTTTTTAATCGTTTCTTGTTTGTCAAGAATTTCATCAAGAAGTTCATCTTCTCGTTTGGAAAACTTTTCTTGCAACTTTTTCTTTTCTTTTTCAAGATCAGAGCAAGTTGATTTTTTTTTAGAAAGTTGGTTGGTTAGATCAGAAATTTCTGCTTTTAAGGATTTAATTTGCATGTTCAATTTAACATCAAGAGTGTCGTATTTGATTTGCAAATGTTTCTCCCTTGAAACAGAATCTCTGTAACCAATTTCAAGTTCTGACAGTCGTTTGTGGTTAAATTCAAAAGCTTTTTCGTTCACCTTGTATCTCTCAAGCTCAGTGGTCAATTTCAGATTCGCGGTCTGAAGATCGCTATTGACCTTTTTCACCTTTTCAATCTCAATGCGACAATTATTCAGTAATGATTCAAATAAAGCACGAGTTTCCTCATCATTAGCGTCATTTTGTGCAACTTGAACTTCGTTAGGATTCATATCTGGAGATGCCAAATTAATATTGCTACAATTTGGCGAGTCCATATATGTATCATAAGTTGGTTTGAGAGGCACAGAATGTGGCTTTTGTTGAGCAAACGGATTAACCTCATTACTTGAAATTGATGTCTCATGGAGTGGTTCTTTGTCATAAGTAGGAGGAATGTCAGAATCGCTGCTGCATGATGCTGATTCTTGCTGATTAGGCATAGGGTCGGAGATTCCAGTGACTTCTGCTGAATAGTTTGCAACCATGAAGTCATATTCTTCATTAGTCAACGGTATTCCCGAATCATCCTTTTTTTCTAGCATCAACATGTACTGGAGCTTTTCTACTTTGTCCATTGCATTGACATTTCCAGCTCTACCTATATCACTCCTTTGAGTTGCAGAAGAAGTCATGAAACAATAATTCTCATTTTGATTGACCCCGATCTGATTCACAATCTGACCCCTCTGATTTCCATCATACTGCCCTGCATTTTGCATTTGAATACCCGTAGCATTTTCAGTTGCATCTGACTTAGACTCAAGCCATGCTTTATCACTTTGATCCATTTCTGACCATCGTTTCCAATGTGCAGCAAATGTGATTGGAAATCTCAAGTCAAGTGATTGTAAATGCTCTGGAAGCTCATATTCTTCATCATCTTGTTCATTATCAGTCGATAGCTTCTCACTCTCATACCATGTTTCCTCAGATTCAGTCTCAGTTATCTCAGTCTGAGGATATGGGGCAAAGAATTGAATGAGAGGATCCATATCAATTGATGAAATGAAATTGGTGAGAAAAGACATTGTTGGTATGATAAAGTTGATGTTGGATCGGTTAAAGATCTAGGATACGGTTGGTTACGGTTCACGAGTTTTTATCGTTGTCCTTGAATAGTCGTTGAGAAAAAAAATTGAAAAAGGAGTTCAACAATCAAATAGTCACCAACTCTAATAGTCACCAAACTCAATATGTTATATTAGATGAAAAGCAAACTCAATGACAGCTCATGAATAAAGTTGAAAACCAAACTAGGATAAAGTAATAGCTCAATGACAGCTCATGAAGCAAACGCAATAGATTATATTAGTTGAAAAGCAGACTCACGTGAAACTTTGATACACTCACGTCAAAAGCAAACACGTGAAAAACAAAAATCACACGTTGATAGCATATAAGTCAAAAAGCCAATCTCACACGTCAAAAGCACCAAATGTAAAACACTTCTCATGCAACTACACGTCAGGTTTTATGAAGTTATAATACACGTCTCTTGCCACATGCAAACTCAATATCAAGAAAGCTCAGAAAACGTGTAAACTCAATATCAAAAAAACGTGTAAAGCAAACATGCAAACTTGTCAACTTATATAAGAAGAGAAACCCAACTCAATATGAACTTCAATATTAGCAAAGAAACACAATACTTCAACAAACTCAACAGCTTTTTATGAAGAAAATCGACGAAGGTAAAATAGCTCGATGACGTAAAGATGCTCAACCAACCTATGAAGTTGCTCGACTATTCTACTTCGACTAGATTCTATGGTTCGACTAGCAAACTTGTTCGATTAACTTAAAGTGGTTCGACTAGATGAAGTGGTTCGATGATGAAGTTGGTTCGATGAAATGGTTCTATGAAGTGGTTCGATGAAGTGGTTCGATGATGAAGTTGGTTCGATGATGAAGTTAGTTCGATGATGATGAAGTTGGTTCGATGAAGTTGGTTCGATGAAATGAGTGTTGCTTCGATGGAATGAGTGTTGCTTCGACTATAAAGTTTGGTTCGACTATGTTACTTGGTTCGACTAGAGTACTTGGTTCGAATAGAGAGCTCGTTCGACTAAGTGTTCGTTCGACTATCCTTCTCGTTCGACTATATTGCTCGTTCGACTATCCTTCTCGTTTGACTATATTGCTCGTTCGACTAACTCGTTCGATCAAGGTGTTTGTTCGATGAAGGTTACTCGTTCGATGAAGGTTACTCGTTCGATGAAAGTGTTGGTTCGATCAAAGTTGGTTCAATCAAAGTTCTCGTTCGATTACCTCGTTCGATCAAGGTGAATACAACTAGTCTAGCTCGACTAATGTAAGTTGATTCGATCAAGTTGTTGCTTCGATAAATTTTCTGGTTCGATCAAATAAGTCGTTCGATGAAATACTTGGTTCGATCAAAGTTCTCGTTCGATCAAAGATGCTCGTTTGATCAACAAGTTCGTTCGATCAATTGGAAGAATAAGTCTAGCTCGACTACCCTTTTTGCTCGTTCGATGACTGCTCCTTCGATGAGGTTGCTCCTTCGATGAAATTTGCTGGTTCGATCAAGTGAGTCGTTCGACTATGAGAGTCGTTCGATGAAGTTGCTGCTTCAACTATATGTTTCTTCGATGAAAGATGGTGAATGTGAACAGAAGAGATAAAAACAAAAGCAAAGTCCTAATAAACACAAATGAAACAGTAACGTAGTGAAAAACCGTATATAATCCTAGACTTTAATATTTTGCTCTTGATACCACTTGTTATAGCTTAATATTACTCTTTATCATACACACAATATTAGAATAAGAGAAGAGAAAGAGATAGAGAGAGAGAGAGATGGTAACTTCTAGAGATTAGATTAAGAGAGAAAGAATGAGAGATACAAGATGAGAATACCCCTAGAAGCAACACCCTCCAAGTGAGGAGGGGATGGGTATATATAGTTTTCTAGACTTGGGTGGGCTTGGGCTTATACAAGGATTACATGATCATAACATTTAACTAACAAGCTTAAGCCCAAGCCCGTTGATTAAACTAACTAACTCAAACAACGACACACTTAATTAAACTATTACAATGACAAATGACAATCACTTTAAAATAAATCCTAACAAGGCTGGGAACTACAATTATCATCCCTCGGTGGACGATCTTGCCAATCTATAGAATTTCTACCGTAGTAGTTCCACGATATCCTCCTCCTCGATATCCTCCATAAACATAATTGGCTTCGGCTTCGGGACCTCCCATGGGTTTGTCATCACACTCGGATGATGAATGGTTTCCACCACAATAGTTGCAACCATCGCGCATTTCTTTGATCTCTTTTTGGATACTTTGGAATTTAGAATCGATTTTGGTGGTTAGATCTTTCATCATGTCCATGATTTTGGAATTTTAATTCGTTCCTTCGGCGAATGCAACGGTTTTTCGTTGAGGTTTGGTTTTGGAATCCTTAGACCAATCGAGCTTAAGAAGTACACGGTCTTCTAGTAAAGTGTAAGCTTCGTTAGGGGTCTTATAAAGGAAAATTCCTCCAGCATCAAGGATACCTTGAGTTGTGTCATCGAGACCATGGTAAAAGATTTGAATGATATTACCACGAGACAAACCATGCCCATGACAACTTCGGAGCATGTTTTTCATTCGAATCCAAGCTTCGACAAGATTTTCTCCTTCCTTTTGAGTGAAACTACGAATTTCACCTAAGAGACGATCAAACATGGCCGGTGGAAAGAAACGTCCAACAAATGCTTCTCTCATTTGGTTCCAAGTTGTGATCACTCCGGGGCTTAATTCGTTATACCAAATTTTCACTTCTCCGGTGAGAGACGATGGAAAGAGTTTGAGGCGGATTGCATTAGCATCGGTATTTCCATAACGAAACATGTCACAAATTTCAAGAAAATCGGCGATATGTTTATGTGGATCGGATCTAACTCGACCATCAAATTGATTGTCTTTAATCATCGAAAGATGATGACCTTTGATAGTGAAGTTATCTCCAAGATTAACGGGAACAATGGCGGCCGCGGGTGTAGGAGCTACAAACCTATTGGTATCCCACATAGGTTGATCGTCGGCCATTGGAAATGGTAATTCAAGAAAAAGATTAACGATTGGGTGAACTTCGGAAAGATTATCAAATGGTGGGTTAACGGTTCTTGGTTTTCTTTGATTGGGTGGAACAAATGGGTTTCTCTTTTTGCGAAATAAACTTTCGGGGTTAGACAATGGTGAACTTAATTCTTCGTTAGAAGAACGAGTGGTCATACTCGAGAAAAACGAGCCAATCGAAAAAAATTAAAAGCTAAAAGAAAAATTAAAAGGAATTATATTTTTTTATGAACAGTAACTGGCGGTTGGAGAGGTGAGCCGGGCGGCTGGGATGGGACTTAGGTCACAGAATGTTTGAACCGGGCCGGCTGGGATGTGAACCGGTCGGTTGAGTTGAACTGGGTTCACAGAAAGTTTGAACCGGATTGGTTCAATAATGAACCGGTCGGTTGGTTTAGGTCTGGTTAACAGAAGGGTCTGAACCGCCGCGGTTTGTATTTGAACCGTCGGTTCGGCTAGGTCAGAAAGGTTGAACCGGTTCGGCTGAAAGCTGAACCGGCGGCTGGGACTATTTCGGATCACAGAAAGAATGAACCGGGGCGGTTCAGGTTCGACCCGGCAATTGCTGGCCGGATTTTTAAGGGAAAAACTTTTTTTTTTATTTTTTAAACAAGCTTAAAGAACACGAAATAAACAAGAAAATTATAAACAAAAACTCACAAAAACGTGATCAAATCCTCGGCAGCGGCGCCAAAAACTTGATGTGCCCGTTTAGAGTGCAAGTTTTAAATTTATAAACACGATCTACCAATGATTCAAACGAAACACATACGAGCAAGTATACTCGTCCGTATGTAGTAAGAGATGATATGGTAAGCCGAGGTCGTTCACAAGGATTTGTTTAGTTTTTATGAAACGTGAGTTGAATATAAAATCGAGCTTTATCAATGATTCTAATAGCAAGCAAATAATGATGATGATGTAAATTCAATATATTAAAACTACACTTGCCTAGACTAGTTTGCACAATTCCCTTGATATGATTATGACAATGGTTCAAATCGATTATGATCAATAAATTAGATGGTGTTCTAATTTGATTAGTTGATATACTAAACCTCTTGTTTTCAACACTTTCAATCCTCGTCAAGATTTTAAGATGACAAAAACTATATTAAGATTTGATCAATCAAGACTAACACAATTCAATCACTTGATTCGCTATCGTTTCACAAGTAATTGACAACTACACTTTTAGTTTTCTAAGTTTAACCAAGTTACCTATGAAATGGTCAATACATAAGGTAACACCTTCATAGACAAAGGTTTACAATTGATTGAATAACAATGTTTCTTTCGACCTATTACACCATTAACAATCAACCAAACTTGATAACTCTTTTGTTTATGAAAACTTCAAAGTACAATTCGATCTTAGTATTAGCTTTTTATTGAACTAGAACTATAGAGTCATAATCAATCAATATTCATGTAGCAAACATCATCTAGGCAAGTGCACAAGGCACTTAGCCACTCATGGCAAACAAAGAAATAACCACAGAAAATTTATCACTTGAAAACATGATTAAGAAGTCTTACAAAAGTTGTAATGATGATTACAAGAGTTAGGAACAATTATGAGATGATCAACAATGATTCCTTTGATGATTATGATGATGAATAATGGATGTAAGCTAACTTCTTCCTGCGTTTTCTTCCCTTGTGGCCTTCTTGAGAGAGTAAATTGATGATGATAGATGATTATTTTTGTGTGTTTTTTTCTCTCTTGGCCAAGCTTACTTATTAATAGAATGACTCCCCTTGGCCATCAAGCAAGTTTCTTGGGCACTAAGTGTCATTAAAAATCTGGACTTGAAGTAATTGTGGTGTAATGACAACCAACATGAAGAGTTAGTTCATTAAAGATAGTCATTAAAAGTGCCAGGAGTTGCACCAACCCAAGGTTGAAGTCTCAACCTGAGGTTCAGATTCCAGCCCAAGGTTTGGAGTAAGGTTGGCATGGCAGTTTGAACCTTGGGTTGAACTTAAGCCTTAGTTGTATTTCTTGAACCTTTGGTTGAGGGAGCAAGCCATAATTCATAGAAAACTTTGCATGTAACTTCTCATTCATTTCATCAACACTTGATCTTTTCTTGAGCTCGGAAATCTTTGTAAACTCGATTCTTTATCTTCGATGATCTTTCCGAGGTATTTATTATGGGTAGAATCTTTCGTTGTGCATAAGCTCTAGATTTAACGACTTTTCCCATCTTTCTAGCTATTCCCTTGGACTTGATTGTACCTGAACCTGAATACATCTTTTATACCTTTTAAGCATAAAATGTTCACAAACACAATCAAATATAATGCACAAACATAGAAATAACGCGACTAAAATATATACAAAATGAGCGTTATCACCTACCCTCCACAATTGGTTGTCAATTCAATGTGTGAATATAATTTAGTATACCTTTTGTGGATGTAGCATTTCTCCTTACAATATATTTCTCGTTATATATTTGGGGCCTTAAGATTCACTTCTAACAAAAAATATGAAAGCTTTACAATTTTATGTTGTAAATATTTAGTAAAACTTAAAATAGATCATCAAAATACTATGTTTTTAGTTTCAATAATTGGTATGATATAATTTTTATCATCGTATCTAGTTATCGTATAAGATTTCGTATATTACCTCCGTTTGCTCAGCTATGTCACTCATCCAACTCATGAAACATGATAAACATTAGTGGACCTAAACTCACACACGTTTGTTTGTTTGTTTTTGTTGTTTGAGTAAATTACAAAGATGGTCCCTGTGGTTTGCGTTGACTCACACTCTTGGTCCCTTGACTTTTTTTTTTTGCACTTACAGCCACCAACTCTGAAACCCTTAACACCCACGATCCCTTGACCAAACGACGTTAGGTTTGACTGTTAAATACCCCTCATGTGACTTGCACATGAGGGCAAAATAGTCTTTTAATGTCTAACCACAGGGACCATATGTGTAATTTACTAATACAAAAATAGTCTTTACACACTTCTCCTTTAAGAGCAGCCGGTATGGTACTCGTTCTTCTTCGCCGTGTTGAGGTGGCATCCTCTCCGTCGATCGCCATGACACCGCCCCTTCTCGCCGTATCTCGTCGTCCAAGCAAAACTCGTGCAGACGGCGAGCTCTTTTTCCTGACAATTCGAACGTTTATGCTTTGTTTATTGGATATATTAAATTGAAAACGGTAATATTACCGTTTAATAATCAAACCGTTTGTCCTTTTTTTTTTTTTTTTTTTTTTTTTTTTTTTTTTTTTTTTTTTTTAATTTATAAACTTCACAAATCAACCACTATATATATACTAACATACACATATAATTTTCAACAAATAAACTGTAACTCAAAACAATCATGTCGCAAAATCCAAACGAACATATGTATTTCACGAACCTCCTCGCCTCGAATCTATACGCGGGTTCGTCAAACCCATCTACTCCCTCATCACAAAACTCTAGCTCGCCATCGCCACAAATGCCTCCGTATGGGACGCAATTGCCTCCCGAGGCGATTTACCAAAATCAACAATTTGCGTTTCAAGGATTCGCAAATTACCCACAACGTCCAGTTTCCCAATCTCAACCACAGTTTTTTAACCCCTCGCAACCTTCATCATTTTCGACACCACAATCTGAACCTCAGTTCAAAGTACCTGCGGACCGTGAACCGTCCAAAGCACGCGGGAAAAAAACAATGGCAAAAAAATCCAAAAAAGTCATGAGTTTGGACGATGACGATGATTATGACCTTGAGGCGGTGGCGCAAGTTTCGAAGAGAAACTGGTCGAGGGACGAAGAGAAGCTGCTTGCGAAAATTTGGATTGAAATTTCGCAAGATAATGATATCGGAAATGACCGTTCCGATGAATTCTTTTGGAAGATTCTCGATATGTTCAACGATTAATCTGGCCGTGAACCTCGTTCCAAAAATATGATCACCGGTAAATGGACACGGCTTAACGGTGATTGCCAAAAATTCAACGTTGTCTACAAACATTTGCAGCGTCGAAGCGGTGAAAACGACGGCGATCATCTGGAGAATGCAAAGGAAAATTTTGAACATCGCTTTGCCGGGAGAAAGTTGGCATATGTTCACGTGTGGATATTTTGAAAAAGTATCCCAAATGGGATGCCGAGGATCCCATTGACATTTCATGTCTCGAGGATATTTTTGGTCATAACAGACGTCCTCGTCCCGACGACGCCTACAAAGCGCGGGCTGCAAAGAAACAGAAGTCGACTTCAACGTCGAGCGCGGCGAGCTCGGGTGTGAGTCAAACGAGTTCTTATTCGGGCCAATTGTCCGAAAAATATTCTCAAAAAGCGGATGTTCAAATATCCGTGTACGAGACGAGGAGGGAGAAGGATCGGAGGACGATAGAGATGGAGGAGATGAGGTTTCTGATGATAGATCCCGACCAAACCACACCGGCCAAAGCCGCTATCATTCGCCGGAGACAAAAAGAAATCATGAAAAAATATCAAGTCAACGACGACGACGAAGACAAGGATTAAGTTTATGTTTAGTATGTGTTATTAGTATTTGTTGTATCGTTATTTTTAATTCCCGTATCGTTTTTTTTTTTTTTTTTTTTTTTTTTTTTTTTTTTTTTTTTTTTTTTAGTATGTGTTTAAATTTGTTGTAATGTATTTTTATTTGAATGAAATTAATTAAGTTTATTTGGGTATTTGAAAAAAAAAATAGATAGTGGTGGGGCCCAAATGAGTAATTTGTGGTATGTTATGGGAAGGGGGGTTGTTAGTTGTGGTTTGTTGTGGTGACGTGGCACCCGTGAGGCCCGAATGAGTAACTTGGGCTATGTCATGACACCTCCTGGTCTAACCCATTCACTCTCCACTCTACATTTTCCAGATTTACATTAACAAACCACTATCACCACCACACCACCATCAAATCGCCACCACACCACCAAATCACCACCACACCACCATCAAATCGCCACCACACCATCAAATCACCACCACCAAATCGCCACCATACCACCATCAAAATTTCCAGATTTACATTAACAAACCACCATCAAATCGCCACCACACCACCACCAAATTGCCACCATCACCATCATCAGTCCACCACTAAACCCCCATCCCCGCCAACATCAGTCCGCCACAAACCCCCACTCACCCACCCACCCTCTACACCCTCATTCTTTCTTTTATCCAGATTCACCAATGCAAATCAACAACTATTGTTTCTTGTTGTTTCTTTTCTTATGAATCAATAATAACATATCAACTTAGATCCAAATCTAATAACCATAAACCATTAGCACCAATCATCATCGTTAACCCAAATCACCATCACCAAATCGCCACCATAACCATCAACGATCCACCACCAAACCCCATCCCCGCCACCATCAGTCCTAGTATTGATGAAAGATAATATATGAACTTGAGTTATACACAAAACCATCAGTCCCGTCATCACAAAATCACATTAATATATGTGGCATCATGTGCATAACACCTCCCAAAGAAATACATTTACGACTTTTATTAAATTTAGATAAATTTATATGAGGTAAGTAAATAAGCTAACACAAAGAGTATTGGATGAGTTAAACCCAAAACATAAGTAGTTAAAAAGCAACCCGAGATGGAAGAAAATTTGAAGTTTGACCAAATCCAATACTAATTTGTACCAAATCCAATACTAATTTGGTTTGCATTGGAAATCTCGGCTGAACATGAATTGAAGCAGAAAGTATTTGAGACCCAGTTCCATCTTCCAAACACAACTTTACAGATAAGAAAAACAAAAATAAACAACAAGATTCAAAAATAAGCAAAAAACCAACCCTCTGTCTCATCCCATCATCGATCTTGAACCAAGGAAAAAAAAAAAAAAAAAAGAAAAAAAGAAAGAAAAAAAAAAAAGAAACGGAATATCAAAACCTACCTTGTAATAAAGATCTTGAAGCCGAGAAAACATCAACAAGATTCAAAAAGGTGGTGGTGGTATGTTCACAGTATCAACAAGATTCGAATCGTGGGTTTATGAATTCTATTTATAAGTTTTTAGAGTTGTTCAATCGTGGGTTTATGAATTCTATTTGAAGTGCACAGTATCAACAAGATTCAGCGTTTGTTTTTTTTTTTTTTTTTTTTTTTGTGAATCAAGATGATGAAGTTAAAATAGAAGATAAAGATTTTAATTTAAAGATTGTTTTTAGAGTAAATTACAAAGATGGTCCCTGTGGTTTACACATATGGTCACTGTGGTTAGACATTAAAAGACTATTTTGCTCTCATGTGCAAGTCACATGAGGGGTATTTAATAGTTAAACCTAATGTCGTTTGGTCAAGGGATCGTGGGTGTTAAGGGTTTCAAAGTTGGTGGCTATAAGTGCAAAAAAAAAAAGTCAAAGGACCAAGAGTGTGAGTCAATGTAAACCACATGGACCATCTTTGTAATTTACTCTTGTTGTTTTTATTTTTTGATTTGTAAAGAAGTCGACGAAATAATTAAAAGCCAAAACCAAACCAGAGTACTTTATTTACATTTTCTTTTTAAAAGAAAAAAACAACTCTTTTCCAAATTATTTATTTGTCCTTTGGAGAACCTTCACTGTCTCCAGATCTAAAACTCCAACAACAGGTACAACACTCTTTATCTCTTTCTCTCTATAATTATAATTCTGCTGCACAATTTATATAAACTAACTAACTAACAATAATATCTCATTTGCATTCTGTGATACTACATATTAATTAATCTTTGTGAATATTGAGTTTTAATTTACGCGTATATGTGAGATCTGACATATTTAGGTTTGTTAGGTGAATAATTTTGGCCTGAATATGTTTGGGATAATTCGTTTTGAATGTATTAAATTTGCTACAAAATTCTAAAGGGGGTGTTTGGTTAAACTTAAATTTGGGCTAATATTCCATAAGCCCATTGTTCCGGCTTATTTTCTAACTTACGAGCTTATTGTGACTTAAAGATAGAAAATAAGCCTGAAATATGGGCTCATGAACCATAATTCGAAACCACATAAGCTCATAAGGTAAAAATTAACAATCACCCACTGGGGTGTTTGTTTAAGCTTTATTTTGGACTTATGAGCTTACGTGGTATTTCCGGCTTATTTTCTATCTTTAAGTCACAATAAGCTCGTAAGTTAGAAAATAGGCTTATTAGGCGCACCACATAAGCTCATAAGACAAAATAAGCTTAAATAAACACCCCCATAGCTCGTATCAATCTAAACTTTTCATATTAAATACACCAAGTGCCTAATCTTTCTATTGTGTGTACACAAACACTAGGAAATATAGAGCACCATGTGTATGTTATCAAAAGATGCTACCACACGAGCACGGTGCGTAGAGCACCACACTGAACGGTTTTTTCCTCACAATGGTAACACTCAAAACACACATTCAGTTTATAAAGAAAAAAAGAAACACTTGTTTCACCACGTCGGATGTCTGATACCAATTACAATGCCGGGTTTGTTGTGATAACACCGACATTTTGGATTGATTATGTTGAAACAAAAAATATTCATATCGTGTGCTTTTAGGCAGTTTGGTGTATTATTTAATCAAGTCATTTGGTACACACAATAGGAAGATTAGGCAGTTGGTGTAGTTAATAAGAAAACGCTAGACTGATACACACTAAAGAATTTTTTCGCTATAAGATACATTTTGAACTGATTATTCTTATATATTCTGGGGATTCTTTGTTCGTTAAGCCAAATTGATGTCATGTTTGCTACCACGGTAATTAAATGTTTAAAAACAATTTAATCTACGGTTGAGGGTAGTGTTATGTCTGCTTTTCATTCTTTTGTATGTACGTACAATGGAAGTCCGTTGAACTTAATGTAGCTTTGTGTTAGTTTTGGGGTTAAAAATCCCAACCAAGCGCAAACAAGATGCAAGGAACTAGTGGGGAATCAAAATCCAACGTGGAGAAGAAGAACATGAAGAAGTTGCCGAGCGCAAAGGAGATGGTGGCCCACTACGAGTCCAAAGGGATGGATACTCAGGAGGCTTCACTTAGAGTCATCGACGATCTTCAGAATCTTCTTCTTAAAGTGGTTGCTGTTAATAATAGTAAGAACAAGGATAAGAAGAATTATAGTAATGTAGATGAAGTACTAAAAAGGATGGAATCAAAGTTGGACTTGAAGCCAGGATACCCGCAAAGCATAGCCATTGGTTTCCTCTCTGGAGGCGTAGCTGCTTCCGCCGCTCATATTTGGAATTCTGTTCGCTCTTCTACTCGACCCTTGTGATCGTGTATTAGATCATTTAGCTTTTTCTAAATTTCATGTTAGTTGTTTGTTTATGGAAAGAGAGCAGGATATTGATTCTACTACTTTGGTATGGAAGAATTACTTTCTTGTTGTTTGGGGATGTCGTTGGATTGATGCAAGGCCAAAAGCCATTTATGGAAGTCTGTTGATACACTCTTGATTTGCATTAGACGTGTTTAGATATTGTTAGAGTAACAATGCTATGCTTTGAAGTTTGAACTGTCAGCTAAATCTGATTTGATGTATTTATTTATTGTTGAGCTTATCGTGATTTATTTCATTATCATGGGAAGCAGGGTAAGGTTACAAAGTTAAAAGCAGAAATCATGGGTCGTGGTGTCAGCAGTGGTGGGGGCCAGAGTTCACTCGACTACCTTTTTGGTAGTGGAGATGAACCAAAGCCCAGCAAAGGCAATGCAGAGGCTCCAGCCCCGGCTCCACCCAGCCAGGTCCATGCTGCCGCTGCTACTGAACCGACTCCTAAACCTGCAGCAGCTGTAACACCGCCAGATATTGCAAAACAGGTTCCAGCTGGCGTCCAGAGTAGCAAGCTTAACAACTATATCCGCGCTGATGGTCAGAATACTGGGAACTTCATCACGGTATGATTCTATCAAATTTCACTTTGTACTCGATACTATTTCAAGCAAAAACTTAAAAAAGTTACAAGCTCAAACCTTTATCCAAATGAGGTTTGTTAAATTATCTTAATCAGATAATCATTAGTTAGCAATAGGTTATAGGAAATGGTGTTATGTGCTTTTGATATTCTGGTAAAACTGGTGAACGGGCTTGTTAACATGTGACTAGTCTCAATATCCAAATTTCAGATAATCATATTTATAATTTGTTGATTTTCAAAACTTAATGACTGATTACTGCAACGTTAGATAATTTGTTTCAAAACTAAGACAATGCACCCATAAATCAGCAAACCATAAACAACAAAAGATCGTCGTCTTTGTTTTAGTTGTATGGGTATGTTGATTTACATTCTTAATCTTATACAGGATCGTCCCTCAACCAAGGTTCATGCTGCTCCGGGGGGAGGGTCTTCCTTGGGTTACCTGTTCGGTGATGGAAGCAAGTGATGTCATTGTTGTAAAAGATAAGAATCAAGTATTGTTTGCTATCAGTTTGAGTTTGGATCCCAGGTGTGGTTGAAGAAATTGTTGATTAAGAATTGTAATATATGTTTGTTCCTAATTTCTCAAAATGGCAGTTAACATGTCTGCTCTCCAATGTTTAACAAAAATGAAGAAAAGTAATCTGTTTTCGTTTTGCTTCATCATAGCTCTTGGCAACGTTACTATGAATATCCGCATTGCACTGAACAAAAAAGCTTTGATATATTATATCATGATTGAAGGAATCTCTCGATAGGCATATTCTTCAGTAGTTTAAAATTGACTATATGCATATGCAATCACCTAGAACATAAGTAGAGAGATTGCATAAAACCACAAGAACACAAAGTAGGGCCAATTGCCTTTATGAAAACCCACCATCAAAGACATCTTTTTTCCCACAGCATACTGTAAAGTTAAATGTTTTTTGGAATAATAATATTTACCAGGGAAACTTTTTACCCAAAAAAAACTGTAAACTTCCAAAATATTTGATTGAAGGTTTACTCTAATCTATGTGCTACGTTGAGTGCCAAACATTACTGAGTTTTCTGTTGGTTGTAATGATTTTTCAATCTCCAAGTCTCATTATGTAAAGGAATAATTAGCCCATAGAGACAAGCTTCTAATTCTCTCGCAACCTAAATCTGTGTGATACCAAATAAAGAGAATGAAAGAAACATTACCAAGGAAAGAAAGATGGAAGGATAAAGTCGAGTAACGTTATATAAACACCAATCCTCTTTTTAAGCTTCTAGAATAACTTCTTAACAACATCAAACCATGTCATATATAAGCTTTCAGGGTGCACTTCTTATTATAAGCAGAGTTGGCTGGTGGACGATAAATATTTTACAACGTGCCTTCTTTTGCGTGGCCATATGAAAGCAACCACAACAAATTTGCTAGCTTTGTTACCTGCTTACTGTTTTAAAAAAAAGTATACCCCTCCTCTCTTCTGTTATGCCTTTACTGTATCCCGTATGGAGCCACCAGTCTTCGTCCAACATTGGCAATTGCTCTCCCAACTTTTTGCATAGAATTGCCTACCAACCAAGTGACCAACATTTGACTATTTCACTGAAACAGCAAACATTTATAGTTGCAGTTATACATCTCAAATCACTTCACTTTAAGGTCAAAGAGATGTTATAGGATACTGCAATTTTTCATAGGTATTCAACATTAACATGAGCTATATCAGTTTAGACTTAGAAAATTAGTGTGTTTCACCTTTATATAACAGGCAGTGGCTTTCTTTATTTTTAGAAACGAAATATGGTCAAAATCTATTTCTGTATATGAGATCTTGGATCATACCTCTGATATTCTTCTCATCCATGCATTCATGCCCAATTAGAAATATCCCCTAAAAATATCACATGAAACAATGTTAAAAGAATACTAGGAAAATAAATTTGCAGGATCATTAAAGTAAGCAAGTTCATAACCTGTAATTTAGCATGGATTAATGTGACAAACTCAATATCGTTTTTTGTTAAAAAGTTGATTACATCAAACAGCATGTGATAGTGTTCACTGCATCTCTTGCTCCCTATAATGACAAATTCAGAGTTGCCAGTTTTTACATGAGCAAAATTTTGAGAAATAGACAGAACTTTTAAAAAGGTCGGGCTCAAACAAATGGTTATATCCTGTAGTCAGCAAACACATAATGAAATGCATCAATACATGCAGATATAAGAGATGAAAAAAGTAAACGTATTAACTTAATGAGGCGTTAACAATGGCTATTTAGCAAAAGTATATGTCAACACCATATGCTGTATGCATGTTTTAAGATAGCTTGAACAAAAAAATCAATGAACGAGCACTAACAATGACTATCCAACAAAAGTCAACCTAGCATAAAAAAAAATATATTATAAGAAACCACACTACTTGTAAAAAACAAAGGGTGTTTGGATAGGTGTTTTTGGAACAGATTATCTGATTATTGTGACTTGATATCATAATAATTTCTTTCTATTTCTGTTATTCGTCTCTTGATTTTTTTTTCTTCTATCGAACTTAAATCAAATTAATCAGATAACTATTTTCGAAACTTAACGTAATGTACCAACAAACCATAAACAAAAAACAAGATAAAGGAAGATCGAAAAGAGAAAGAGAAAACATCTAACCTTTTCCTCTTCATTCATCTTGGTTTATTGTATGTTGGCCTGAATACTAAAAGGAAGCCTTTCATCTTGCTTTATTGCATTTTGGTTTATTGTAAAGGATCGTACTTCAACCAAAGTTCACACTGCTCCAGTGGGAAGATCTTCTTTGGGTTACCTGTTTGGTGAAGAAGCAAGTGTGATCTTTGTTGTAAAATCTAAGAAACAAATATTGTTAGCTGTCAGTTTTAGCTTGGATCCCGGGTGTGGTTTAAAGAACTTGGCTGTCAATTTGTGGCAACTTTTGACATCAAGAATTGTTATATATGTTTGTCCCTATCTCTCAAAATGGCAGTTACCATGCTAATTCTCTCACGTTTTACATAAATTTTGCAGAGAGTGCAATTTTCATTGGTGTTCAATGTTAGCATCCTGAATCAGTTTTGAGTTTGCATTAGTGTATTTGACCTTATATATCAAGTGGTGGCTGTGGCTTGCTCTATTTTGAAATGAAATATGGTCAAAACCAATTTCCATCATATAAATCTACGTTTATCTACTATACACTGAGAGTCAATAGATAGCTGATATGAGGTTAAGGATCTAGTATTCTCGTCGATCATGGATTCATCATTCATGACCAACTAGATGTATCATCCGATATTATCACATGAAATAAAAACGTCACTGGATACTCGCAAGCTAACCTCACATGATCATTGGAGGAAAAAAAAGTTCATTTACCATTTAACAAGGACTAAGGTTACGAACTCAAGATATATAGTTTTTTGGTCAAGGAAAGGAATATATCAAAGAGCCGTGATAATGTTCACTGCATTGCTAAATTCCTACGGAAAGAAAAAATTGGAGTTGCAACTAAAAGATTTTAAAAGAAAAGCAGAACTTCTGAAGGGCCGAGTTCAGAACAATGTCTTTGTGGCGTAATTAGCAAACACATGATGAAAGACGTCAATACATGTGAATATAAGGCACACAAATAGTACGCACATGCTGCAAATAACTTTAAGCTTCAAATGGATATAACAGATACCCGATATTATGTGCAGATAATGTTAATGCCATAAAATGAATTCGATGGAAACAGAATTATCATGTAAAACAGAATAATAAAAGTCAGTTTGGGTTGTAATTTCCAGTGAAAATTTTACAGCTTTAACATTCGAAGCCAAGTGCGTTTAAAAAGTTACCATAGAGATATCTGACACACGAAATCTTTTGACAATACATGATTATCCAACAGAATTTAACCTATAATCAAACATTTTTAATACCAATAGTACATAGTATCATGATCGAGACTCATGTGCTACCACACAAGGAGGATACTGCACAGACCAACAAAAAGAAACCCGTGACTTGTGATCATTATGGATAGATAAATTCTTACTCGATTATCTGTCAAAAAACCAAATATATATCTGCTGCAATAAAAACCATTATCAAATGCTCAAACAAAAATACTTGTTAACCCTACTTTCAACCTAATTTTAGAGACCTCTACTCCCATTTGACAAGATGTCCGATCGTGTCCTACAAGAATGTGATACGAACCGGATCGATAATAAGATAAAAGAACAATAGAGATAGAATAATCGACGCTTGAGAGGTCGAATAAGCTCTCCCAATGGTTTATATTAGTGAGATAAACCAACTCCCCAATTGACTAACAAATCAATACTTCATATTCATTCCACATAATAATCATTACAACCCTAATACCCTATATATAAGAAAAGATACCCTAGACTTAACTTGGTCCCTAAGAAAATATAATAAAAGGAAACTAAATAAACTAATTAATTAATTAATTAATAATAATAATAATAAACTATAGAATGCAGGATCGTATCAATACTCCAACATTCTTGATTCCGGGATCCCATGTTCTCCTTTGTGCAAAGAGATGTCCAAACCAGAAAACTTGTTCCAACCACCCAATGAAGATCATAGTTTACCGGAATGAAAACCCTCTCTTGTACTTTCTTCCTAACACTTGGACCACCAAGTGCAACACATGGTCACATCTTAAGTCAAGCCCATATGAAGGCCGCCAATACCTTGGTTTTGAGTGTCTTTGATCTTCCTCTGTCTCATCCATGCGTGGTTTTAAATTACAACAATGAAGTGTGTCCTGAAGATGGTTCTGAAAATCAGTTTCACTAGCGGGCTGCCAATCATTTTCTTCTTGTGCCCTTAAGGAATTTGTTCCCTCTTTTTCTGGCTTCTGTTCCACAACCTCTAAACCAGACACTCCTAAAGATATGATGGAGATTCAACAGCGGATTTCCCTTATAATCGAAACCCTAGAATCGAAACAGCTATGATACCTTCGAGAGGTCGAATAAGCTCTCCCAATGGTTTATATTAGTGAGATAAACCAACTCCCCAATTGACTAACAAATCAATACTTCATATTCACTCCACATAATAATCGTTACAACCCTAATACCCTATATATAAGAAAAGATACCCTAGACTTAACTTGGTCCTAAGAAAATATAATAAAAGGAAACTAAATAAAATAATTAATTAATTACATTAATTACAGTAATTAATTAATATTAATAAACTATAGAATGCAGGATCGTATCAAAATGTCCTTCAAATTAGTTCCTTAAAGAATCCGAATTTGTCACACAGTCTAATTAATACAGCTTCAAACACAAAAAATGCATTTAAAAACTATTTCCCACACCATCATTTGCCACGGATCATAATTAATTATTTAATATCGTATATTAATTTTCAAAACGCACATCCAGACACCTTTATATGATGATAAGAATAAATCGAAATTGATGATCATAAAACTAGTCAAATTATTAACAAATTAAGAGGAATATACCTTTATACAGCCAACTTTACAAGATTGCCCAGTCTCAAAAATTTCAAACACGTCAGCAAACCCAATTGGCTTTCCACTAACAAAGCTGTTCCATAAACGACTTTATGTTCTTCACATCATCTTTGGTATCTGGATACTTTGTTGGTTTAAAAAGCTTCCACAACCCTTCCGGGTGACCTTTCCTTACCTTAACATCAGCAAACCGTCCATATATCTTCTCACACTCAGGATACGGCTTCACATAAAGATTATAAAATCTCAACCTACTAAATTTAACCAACGACCTCAACCCCACCTCATCCCCTATCCCACCTCTCGATCTCAAATGCTCAATCACATTATACCGAGGAACAATCTGTTTCTCAAAATTAACCCCTAAATACTCCGGAACATCAACCAACCAGCCAATATCAAACTTCATTTCCTTCACTAAAAATTCAATCTTTTCGTCAATTTCCTTCATGTCATACAAAATTGCCCTCGGCTCTCTCCACAAAATACTAAACGTGTCTCTATACACCAACCCGTGTCTATGCAAACAATCAACTCTTAACTTAACTTCATACGACGCCCTAAACGCCCCTTCACTAAAAATCTTTTCTTTAACCGGAACACGGCATTTCAAACTATTCAACATTCTCAAACACATCGATAACTCTCCCACTTCCGACCCAAGCACTTTCGGATTCCTTAAAATCTCTTCCCTGATCTCATTAGGCCTAAACCCCATTTCCGTAAACTCACAAACTAACGGATTTAACTTATTCTCAACCCCAAACCCCAAAACGCCGGGATAACTATACACCAAAGAATCTATCTTACTTCTATGAATCCCAAGTCCTAGAAAAAACTCAACTTTCTCCCAAATTTCCTTTTCGCTTTTCGTAATAACCATCGGATACTCCTCTAAAACCCTAGTAATAGTACCATAACTAAACCTTAAACCCTTCAAACACTCAATACACCTAAAAACATCATCTGGGTACAGCTCAAATCTTCTAGAAACTTCTAAAACATTCTTAAATATTACCAAATTATCCTTAAAACCCAATTTGGAAAACCCTATCTCCCATTTCTTTAAAAAATCAAAATCTAAAACCCTGGGACAGTTAAAAACAATGGAAGCAAGAAAATTAGTATTAGGACATAATAAAGATAGGATTTTTAAAGATGATTCAGTATTGGAAATGTTTGAGTTGAGTAAAAAATGATTCTTTTTGAGGAAATTTGGGAGATTAGATGATGGGAAATTGTAGTTTTGGAAAAGGTTTAAGAGGGTGTTTGGATTTGGGTTTGGTGGGATTGCTGATGAGAAATAATGGGTTTGAAGAAATGGGTTTTGTTTTGGGGAGAAGAGGGTTTTGGTTAGGGTTCTTAATGCCATGGAGAAAATGTGAATCACTGCATATTCGATTGGTGAATTTGAAGAAAAGAAAACGATTTTGTTAGGGAAGTTCGCAAAAATTGATACTGTATATATTTTCAACTTTGATTTGACTTTGCACTTTTTAGAGTAAATTACATAAATGGTATTGGTTTGTCAAAAATTTCACCTATCGTCTCTCAAACTTAAAAGTTGCATATACCGTCCCTATCACCTCCAAAGAATAACACTCGTGGTCCTTTTTTTAACGAGTGTTAAGTGCATTCAGTTATAATTTACACGTTAGCTCCTGTTGGTTAACGATTGTTGCATCGTTTATCTTTTATAATAACGGCCGTTTATAATTTAAAGTTTTTCGACTTTAGTTACATTTTTATACGTTTTTATCCATTTTCGTCCATTTGTATACGTTTTCATCATTTTTTATATGTTTTCTTACGTTTTTAACCGTTCCGTTTTTAAACGTTTTTATATGTTTTTTTTACTTTTATTTATCCGTTTTCATCCATTTTTATATGTTTTAATCTATTTTCGCCCATTTTTATATGTTTCGTTTATTTTTTATACGTTTTCATCCTTTTTTATTCGTTTTCTTACGTTTTTATACATTTTTTTTTACGTTTTTACCCGTTTTCATCTGTTTTCATCCGTTTTTCTTATGTTTTTATCATTATTTTTATACGTTTTCGTCCGTTTTTATACGTTTTTAACGTTTTCATAGGTTTTTATCAGTTTTCATATGTTTTCAACCGTTTTCATCCGTTTTTATACGATTTTTTTACGTTTTCATCGGTTTTTATATGCTTTTTGTCCCTTTTTTTACGCTTTTGTCTGCTTTTATATGTTTTCATCCGTTTTTATACGTTTTTTTTTATGTTTTCTTGGTTTTTATCAATTTTATATGCTTTTATGCGTTTCATCCGTTTCTATACGTATTGATCCGTTTTCATCATTTTTTATACATTTTCTTATGTATAAAAACGTAAGAAATCGTATAAAAACGGATGAAAATGTATAAAAATTGATGAAAATGGATAAAAACCTGTGAAAATATAAAAAAATCGTATAAAAACTGACAAAAATGTATAAAAACGGATGAAACAGATAAAAACGTAAGAAAATGAATAAAACATTTGAAAAAGTATAAAAACGGATGACAACGGATAAAAACATATGAAAACGGATAAAAACGTAAAAAAAAAGTATAAAAACGGATGAAAACATATGAAAACTGATAAAACATATGAAAACGTTAAAAAACGTATTAAAACGGACGAAAACGTATAAAAATGTAAGAAAACGAACAAAAACGTAAGAAAAATGGATGAAAACAGAGAAAAACGGATAAAAACGTAAAAAGTTGTATAAAACGGATGAAAACACATAAAAACATACCAAAACCTAAAAAAACAGAAAAAACATATAAAAACGGACGAAAATGGATTAAAACGTAAAAAACATATAAGAATGGATGAAAACAGATAAAAACGTTAGAAAAGCGTATAAAACGAACGAAAACGTATAAAAACAGACGAAAACGGATAAAAACGTATACAAAAGGATGGAAATGTATAAAAATGGACAAAAACGTATAAAAACGTATCTAAAGTCGAAAAACTTTAAGTTATAAACGGCCGTTATTATAAAGGATAAACAATGCAACAATCGTTAACCAACAGGGGCTAACGTATAAATTATAACGGAATGCACTTAACACTCGTTAAAAAAAGAACCACGAGTGTTATTCTTTGGAGGCGATAGGGACGATATATGTAACTTTTAAGTTTGAGGGACGATAGGTGAAATTTTTGACTAACCATAGGGACCATTTATGTAATTTACTCCACTTTTTATTTAGAGCAAGTGTAATGTGCAGTTTTTAAATGACTTTTTACTGTTTCAAAAAGCTATTGCATGACTTGATACATTGTGATAAAGAGTTTGTCAATGACTTTTTGGAGAAAAGCTTGTAAATCACCGAGCATTTGATACAAGATTTACCAAGCTATTTTCATTAAATGTTCATTTGTTTGAACTTCCATCTTATACCCTCCATTAAACACATTTCTTCACTTTTTACTATTTTTCAGTTCGGCAGGTTTGTTCTGTGTCTTTGTTTTTCAAGCATGTAATATATTATCTCTTTACTATTCTTTGTCTTTGCTTTTCATGTGTCTTTATGTGTCCTTTGTCTTTGCTTTTCATAACAGTTAATATTGTTTCCTGGATGAAATTTAAGCAATCACAGATGACCAATGTGCTTAAATACATAACCTTTGAAATGCAACAACTTACCACATCAGTTGAAATGCAACAACTCACCACATCAGTTGGTCCAAAGCTTTATCATTGTTGGTCTGTGCAAGCTTGGTACTATGCAATATTCTCTTTTAATATTCCTCTTTTATATTCTCTGTTAATATTCATCTTTTGTGGTCTTGGCTTTTCAATGTAGTAAAATAGACATGGATCGGATGTTTTGTTGCATTGTAAAAGAATATATTCTTTTCGTACTAAATGAAAGCCTAGACAATCAACCATGCTATATTAATAAATCTTACACAATAAACCAATATCAGTAGCACCAAAAAAACATACTCTATTACACAAATGGAGCATTATCAAAATTTCTTTACCAATCTCTTAAACTCACCTAACATGTCACAAAAAAATCAACAAACACAACCTCATGGTTTTGCCTAATTTCAAATATCAATGTGAATGCATAAACTAGATGGAGGGGCTCTTTGTAAAAACATAAAAATATAAGGATGATTTATATAATTTTTTTGTGAAAAGCTTTTGAAAAGCTTTGTACATTGGAGAGGTTTATAGAAAAGATTTGTTAAAAGATGAAATTTATTGTTACATTAAATGTGAAACAATGAAAAAGTCTTAAAGACTTTGAGCCATTGCAGTTGCTCTTAGCTACTACTATATGCACCAAGATAGTGTGGTTTTTTGGTAGCAATAAATGCTTAATATACTTATAAAAAAGGATTTGAATGTTGTGTTTAATATGATTGTACCTTTAAATTAAAATAAAACGAGACAGCATGGCCCGTGCAATGCACGGGCTTTGTTCGCCTAAAAGAATCACCGGTTGTGCAAAGGTTATGTTTATTTAGTTATTATTCTCCTTTTGATCGGGAATACTCGACTGAATAAATGACTAACCTTTTGTAAATAAAATTGTTTAAATAAATATGTATCAAGTATATGAGTGAGTTTCATCATCGTAACGCAAAACATGTTATTTGAAACACATATTATAAACTTGTCCACATTTTTTGTAGACTCTTAATTTTTAAAATGTTCTTTGTTGCATTTATGCTTTATGTATTAACTTTTTACCAAATTATATATGAATGTCCGTGTTAGTTTGTAGACCAAAAGTAAGATGTTACAATACTGCAATGAATTAATTCATTGGTTATTTAGTATTCAACTACTCATTTGTGATAGTTTAAACATTCTCATTTGTGTGTAATCTTTTTTTCAGCAACACTTGTGTGTAATCAAAGAATAAATAATATTGCAAAGAGTTTGATGAATACAATTGAGTAATGCATGTCCTCCTTATACATTATCCCCTAATTAAATCAAAGAATAAATAATATTGCAAAGAGTTTGATGAATACAATTGAGTAATGCATGTCCTCCTTATACATTATCCCCTAATTAATATATTTTCTAATCAGGTAGGCTATAATCATATGTAACATAGTGGTTTTAAAAATTTCACATACTTTCGTATGAGGATCCATCTCAGCAAAAGCAGCATGCATCCTCCCATATATTTCTGATTTGTTTGCATCCAACTTGATACCTTCTTTAGCACACTTTACCATCTTCTTCCGGATCAACTGTCTCTTGAGAATTGCAAGACTCCTGGTGTGCATGAGTGATTGTGGGAGGACACCGTTCGATGGAGGGACTACAACCAGACCACAAATCAAAGTCTAGTTTCAAACATTGAATTCCAAATAACTACAGGAAATTTTGACACATAAATTAATTAATAAAAAGGATGATTCATATTATGCTTTATCTTTAAGGATCAAATTGCCCAATGTGTATTTTTAAGGCATTACTCTCTTATATCATTCTCTTATAAAGGGTATACTAAGAGAATCAAATATGTAACATAAGAATAGTTACTTATGCATTTTAAAAAGCAATTTCCATCCAGTTTTTTATAACACACTATCAGCCCCTTACAAAAAGTTGATAAGCCTTTTCAGTTAAAAGATGGGCTGATCAGCCAACACGGATGTTTGAGACGCCGTCTATAAACGATAATTGAACCTCAAGAATTAAAACTACAACGTACAATACAAAACCGACAATATCCAATGAACAGAAGTTGTTAAAAATAACCTGATCGTAGTTGTTGACTGAGGTGCATTTTTTGTGTTCTTTCATCACATCCCAAATGCCCGCCAACAACATTGGTCAACCAACCAACATCTTGTGTTTGCTTGCAATAGATCCACTTTTCTCCTCTGTCCAGTAACAAACCTAACCACCTTCTAGCCTGTAGCACCTTTAATAAAGGCCCAAGAAAACTTTTTAAATCACAACTTAATGACAATGAATGGATGGAAATTCAAAGGTTCTAACTGAACCAATCCCTTCACATTCAATTAGATCATTCAGTTTTACTTACGTTTTCATGTTTGCATGCTAACATTGGCTTTTTAGGCGATCGAAGTCTATAATGCCAAGCTTTATGACTACCACTTTAATTAGAGATTAAACTCAAATTTAATGGCCGTTTCGTTAAATATTTCCAACAAATTAAACTCAAATTTAATGGCAATCACGTCTACCATAAAGCCACATGATGTATCTTGAGAGATTATGTTCTAGATAAACTGAATTAATTTAAAATGACTACATTTGCACTCAGCTAAATAACCAAAGTACGAACCTAGCAGTTTCTATTACATACAAAAAGAAGGTTACCATTACAATTCCTGTGCAAAGCGCGAATTTTACATGCAATCCAACCTTACCACCATCTATAAACAACCTACCCGCAGTCACCAATCAATGACCAGGCGAGTGGTAGACGTGATGAAAGTAACTGCAATCCAACCTTACCACCATCCATAAACTTCCCCATCCTTTCCATCCAGCATCCTGTAAGAAAAAACGAAATGAAAAAAGAATTTCTAAAAAGGATAAATTATCTTCATGTGTTATGTTTGATAAATCCATTGCTAAATACCTTTGAAGCTAATGCTAAAAGATTATCAGGTACAGATTCCGAAGCTGTTTTTGATACAACACAAACAACTTTATCCGGCGATAATGAATGAAATGAAACATCCTGCAAATCTATCACTGCTTCCAAAAATTCTAATTTCTTTTTTTTTTAATTAATTTAGTAAGAACATGAATGTTGAAATGGAACTCACCACATCAGGGGTAATATATGCACTTGGATCCCCAGCCTCATAAAGAAGCTGTTAGGCGCAAGTACTGAAATTTAACAGCCCTCCACGCCCATATGCTTTTGGAACACGCACTTTTCCATCGGAACTAATTTCAGGAAGAGAGGGATCTAGCAGATTTGCAAAAGGGATATCTCTATATATTGTCTCGTGCAATCACATAATATAGTTGACTTTTTAGGTCAATATGTCAAATCTTTACTGTTACATTAAATATAAAAGAAAGCAGAAGCAGTGGCACTATATCATATAAGCTATGTTACACTATATGAGCAAATGCTTTATTGGATGCCCCATTACAATCCACGGCCTAAATAAATCAGTCTAACAAATGTTCTTACCGGCTCCATTTTGTTTATGAGTACCATGGATGCACATGCCACATAGCCTGTCCCACATTAACTATTGATTCCTGCCAACTAAAGGGAAACAAATAGTCATGTAACATTCGTGGAAAATATCCACTTCGCAAGTCATAAGTTGCTTGGTTGTATTACTAAAGGGGTTCGAAATTGCTTATTAAAACTTATAAATCTGCTCTCCCATACATTTCCTTGGTATAACCAATTGGATATGGTGTTCATGATTTTAGTAACCTGGTGTATAAACATATTTGTATCATTGTATGTAGAGGGAAGTCCTAATATCGTAACTTGATGGATTAGCCTGTTGAAGAAGTTTTGATGAATGTCAATCACATTCAAAGACATATGTTGCTTTAAATTTAACCACTTTGAAATTTAGACTTAACATAAAATCTATTCAGTGATCAACAGTAGTTCACAATGATATTTTGTTGGTTTAGTTCATGTAAGTGCATAGCAACAGGAGCAGAGCATATATGAATACATTTCAAGCCATGTCAAATAAAGTTGACAACTAACAACCTATTTAGCCTAAACACACATGAATTTAAAATCAAAGTTGCTGTAAAATTTGTTACTAACCTGAATATGTAGGGCGTAATAATATGTCTAAGCTATGTTTTAGGTCTAAATATATGCACAATCCACTAAATAAGTAATGCATCTACCTTTTTGTTATAGCATATTACTGCAATCCATAGTAGGAGTTTGTCGTGCTCCATCAGCAACATCAATATTTTCACCTTCCTCGATCAAAAGTAAACACTACTTTGATTCACTCTGTACTTGTCGTATGGTGCAAAGGGTGCTGCCAAACCTGTATTGTGTGAACACCAAATGTTTATCATTCAAAGAAAATATTAAATCTTATTTTTAGGACCAAAGTACAATGCGCCTAAATATTAATTCATAGTAGGAGTAAGACATACTCTATGAACCAAATCAATATTGGCCAATGTTTGCTAATGATACACATGTACTAAACTTCCAATCAATGTGAAACATATGAGAAAGCACCTTCCTGTATTTATGGCATCACTTTTACCAACTTCAATCACTAAATTGACGCGACAATTAGCTCAACAACCAATATGGAGCACTTGTACAAACATGCTGCTAACATATGACATTATCCATTTTATAGACGATTGGCTTCATTTTCGCTAGCAAATGAATGCTAATGACCATTTTGGAAGATTGCTTTTTGTCTAAAATTCAATTTCTCTATAACACTTGGTGTGCCAAATGCTCAATATAGTCACAAAAACATATTATTTCAATAACAATATAAGAGGTTGTATGCAGTAAACATAGACACTCTGGGCAGCTTTTGACATGTTTCCCGTCAACTATTATTTTTTTATTTTATTTTACAGTGTTTGAACCTTTAGATATAAAACAAAACTAAAATGGACTCATTAATAAGCATGTGTCGAAATAATTTGTACCAAATTAATCCAGAAAACACAAAATGTTTACAACATATTCTATTTTGGTCTTTAAACTTTAAAGGCATTATTGTAGTCTGAAGATAATAAATCATTATAGTACCAATATAGAAAAATTAAAGGAAGCTCGAAAAGTTTACGCGTTCTTAACATCTTCAAGACTTAAAGGACTGCTACCGTGTGGCGTCGTGTAACTGTTACAACAAAAATCAACGTCTGGCGGCGGTGGCCGATATTCCGACGATTTAGCTTACAACTGCAACAATAAACCAATAAACAAACAAAGAAAAGAATCAAAAGTAACAAAGCCACGCGACCAATCTGTCATTAAAACATTTTATCAAACACATGATATGCAACATCAACAAATTAGCAAATTTTTTCAATTCCATTAAAACAATACATCTAAAAACCAATACATAACCATCTTAATCCTAACAAATCTAAACTTTTTTATATAAAAAAAATTAAAAATTAATAAAAGAAATAAAAAGGCTTACTTTTTGGAAGATCAATATCATCATCATCAATCTTTTCAACTTTTGGTTCTACAGCTTGTTCTTCAACCTTAACATCGTGGTCTTTGACTCACCGTGACACCAACCGAGGAAACATTCATGTTGTTATATTTGGAAGTGTGTTATTTATAGGATCCATGGATGATAAACTGATACATTTAATGGTGAGCAAGTGAAAGGCCGGACCTGGCATGGTACTTGAAAATGTTTGGTGATCGTAGCTTTATTCCTTGCATTTAGAGGTGATTAATATATCGTCTTTTTAACTACAATTGAGTTGATTTATTTGTATAGAGACATTAATGCTTTCATTTATGCCATGAAACTCATTCCTGTATGGCTTGTAATAAATTTATAGAACTTTAAAAGCTCTTTTAAGGCTTGGAAGAAGCTCAAGACCATCGGCTTCTCTTAGCTTTATCTTCATGTTTGAGTTGCTTAGCTTATACCATTAATGCTCACATTCAATTACATGCAACTCAATCTTTATATATAGTTAGATAAATATTTTGCAATAATGAAAATGTACAATTATAATAAACACAAAAAAGACTCATTCTATATATTTATTTTGTTTTATTGTCATTCTTTTTACTAAACTCTGTATTTCTTTTCATTATACATACCGAGCCCACAGCTTTCAAATGAAAGACGCAAATAACTTTTCTTCTCTAACAAGCCAAACTCATCAATATCTACAACTAACAAATTTACACCCACAAGACTAAACTCAACGTTAAAAAGCCCAAACCACCTACTCTCCTCCTTTTACCTCCAGAAGTTGTGGTTCTTGAAAAACACAAAAATCTGGGTGATACACATTTAAACTCCGTAGCCAATTTTCAGTTGAGTTCATCAAGGAGCTGACCTTTTCAATACCATGAACGCCACTTTGGGTCCAATCAGAATTCTCAAAACTTGTAAACAGCAAGTCCAAAGATCGGTAGCGATAGACGACACGTCATCCCACCATCATGAACTTCAGTTACAGTTGACCCTTGAAGATGCGGCTTATCCCCATCTAGACCGGAGCATGGTTGGAGGTTGGTGATATTTATATTCCTTTTCTTAGCATGACTGGAACATGGTTGGAGGTTAAGGTTGTTGTTGGATGGTGGTTGTGGTGGTGATGGGTTCAGTTTGAAGTTGATGATGACATGTTTGATGAAATGCGTGAATGAAGATTGTGATGAAGTGTTTGTTAGTGACACAAACTTAAATGTACTTGAATTATTGTTGGAGGTAAAAGATAAGATGCGAGGAATGTCTAAAATACCTTTAAGAATCCATTCTCCCTCAAAATAATAGTCCATGTTTGTTTCTATTTCGTGTGTCTCAAAATAATTGTCCACTTTAATATTTTATTTGAGTGGTTGAAAATTAAAGTGACCCCACTTTTATTAAACTTTCTGATTTTTGTCTCCTGACAATTATTTTGAGACGGATAAAGAGTTTAGTAATAAGAATGACAATAAAAAAAGTAAACTAGTCTTTTTTTTTCTTTTTTTTTTTAAATACGTTAAGCATTTATGGCTTTTATCCTTCTTTTTTTAAGCTATTACTTTGCAGTTGATTTAAATTAAAAAAAACTTAAAGACGATGAAAACAAAGACCCAACTTAAAACAAGATACTTCTTGAGCTTCTTCACCTGCGCATCCTTCTCCCTCATCAACATCAACTGCTCCTCCAACTCATTCCTCACCCTTAAGAGGCCAGGAATCACATCGACTGCTCATTAACACATAAGGGGATCTGTCCGGCCAATAAAACCACATGCAGGACAACAGTAGAAGTCGGCCAGGGTTCCTGTTTGTCCAGGATGTTTTGATTGTTGCGGTTTGTCACATTCACAAATGACCACCATGTTTTGACTAGAAAGTGTGTAGAAAAAGTTTTGACCGGAAAGTGTGATGAGAAAAAAGCAAATATATATATATCAAACTTTAATTGCAAATTTAGCCATTGAAAGAAAGTTTATTAGGATGTGCTATGCAATTTGAGCTGTTGGGATATTGAACACGTATAATTTTTTTTAGGTGGAACAGTGAAATGGCAATAATACCCATTGGCTGAGTCCAGTTAACGGGAGTACTAATGACTGTTAGCTCTTGGTGGCAAATTTGCACCCAACTTTAGCTTTTAGTGGCAAATTTGCGATTTTTTTTTTCTCTCGGTGTATTATTTGCAATTTTGGCAAACGTTAAGGACAAAATTTGCAATTTACCCGTGAAAATATTTGTAAATATTACGTGGTTGTAGATTTTTTATTTAATTTATTTTATTTTTATTATTATTATTTTTAAAAAAGTTTATACAATAATTAAGATAAGATAACAAAAGTAGATAATCTTTTAATGAGATATGGTTACTTAAAAGATTATCTACTTAAAAGTAACCTAACCAACCTAACCACAAATTAGAGATTGAGTTTAGTTAAAAGTTGAGGTACGTATCATTGTCAATCTCATTATTCCCCGATTAATTAGGAACTTTACATGGAAAAACAATATTAAAACCACTTGTCTTTCTCAAAAAGAAAACGTACACAAGTGACACAACCTATAAATACCTCCCAAAATAAGTGCTTTGCTTTTGATCATCATATATATCACCCAATGCAAATCCTATACACCCTCAGATTAATACCCAAAAACCTAACAAAACATATTATTTCACAAACTTTTCGATCAAACTCTCTTCACCATCATAAACATGTATCCCGCTATACTACTAATTCACCACAAGCATTTTCGAAACGGGTTCTTGTAAACCGGCTTTTGCCTAATGCAAACGTTGGAAGTAAGTTGTTTGTGAATCGGTCGATAAGAGATCAATTCAGAAGACATTTTATTAGTTACCCAAAAAGATGGTAATCCTTTTAAGTACGTGTAGTGGTATGGATTTAAACATGTTTGATCATATATGATAGTGTATGTATGATATTTGTTTTCACAGGAACTCGCAAGAGGAACGTACATATGAGGGTGTGTTAAGAGGCTTAGTTTTGGCAAACGTGGTCGTGTATTTGCTGTGGAAAGTCGCTGACAGTAAGTTCATGATTTGAAACTTCACGGTGAGTTTCTCCTGAAGTGATCAACCATGTGTATCAACATCATAGATTGCATATTTACAGATGAATGTGTTGATTAGGTTATGTTTTATATAAAGGTTGGACACGTTAAATAAAAGAAAATTAAGATTGATGAACTAACCTTAGGCTAGATGGCAAGGTTCTTACAAGTTCACCATACACCTCAGCGCCATATCAGCTTTCTCTCACCTCTCACCTCCACTCACCTTTTAGTGGGCAAGTAGTCACCTTGGTCACTTTAACTATCGTTTTTTTAATACTTACGGAATTAAAAAAGTAAACGTAAACATATAAATACAAAAACGTAAACATACGAAATAGAAAACTTTTATTCATAACTTAAAAACATTACACAGACTTCAGAAATTAAAAATACTACATTAAATACTGGAATTAAATATTACGAGACAAATGTTCGACCAAATCGACACGAAGGTTTTGATGCATTTGATGTGATCTGATTAAGGCGTTTTATCGCTGGGCGATTTGCTTTTCGTGTATTTTTAATAAACGACAACGATCTTGCAATAAAATTCAATCTCCGACTTGTAATTTCTTTTTCTTCTTCTGAGTCGGTGAACATAATCGTATCGGAATTCATTTGAAGTAATAAGTTGAGAGTGTAAAAGATTTGAAATTGTGTTTAAAAAAAGTGGGTTTTATGGGTATTTATAATAGAAAAAATTGAGTTGTTGTTATTATTATTTTTATTATTTTTTATTTTTTTATTTTTTAATATGCAACAGTAACAAAACGTGTAAATTGTACAAGTGGGGCCCGATGTTTGTGTATCTCTGCAAGGTGAAACCTTCATCATAACTTCTCTTGGGGGTAGTGCTTCGTGAGATGGGCTAGTAGGCAAGGGCATCGCGCGTGAGTTTTGGTTGCAAGGTGAAGGCATCACTGCCTTGCCGACTAGCCTTAAAGTTACCCTTTGGGTTATCCCCAACAATTTTTTTTCTTCATCTTCAAATATGTAAAAAAGAGCACATTTTAAGCAAATTATGTACATACTTTTGATAGGCAAAAAAAAAAAAAACAAAAGTTTGATGGTGTATGCATAAAGAATATGATGTACAAATCACTTCTCATTGCTCGAACATTGTTTTTGTACAAATAATGATTTTACCCGGCCAGTAGAAAAATACTTACCCATCCTCCCCATTATACCATTCTCTGACTTGACATCATTGTTTCCAAGTTATATATCAATTTGATATCACTTATGCAGGTACAATATGATAACATTAAAAGTGGGAGGTACCATACTATGATAACTTACGCATTCAGTCATGTTATCGCAAACATGGTGGGGCTTTACAGCTTTGGCAAGAGTGTAAGTTAACATGCTTTAATTTAGAAATCGCGTAACAGCATTGTCAATATATCGTTGCTAGTATAGTAGTTGTATTTGTATTGTTATGAGGTTAATACGCATAAGCTAGATGACTTTTGCTTTAAGTTTACTTGAATATATTAGAAACGAGTACACATGTATAAGTGTATAATGTTTGGCAAAGATGTTTCGTGGTAAAAGAATAACGATGAAAAATAAGAATTATGTTATACCATCTTTAAAGCTCAACTCATTGAAGTCGAATAATCAATGATTTTTTTTTTCTTTGCAACCAATGAAAACGTCAAAAATAAAGTGTTTGTGCTTTTTGATACTTCATTCGACAGCTTGGACGAATAGTTACGCCTGGAAGTCTGCTGAGGTTGTACATAGTTGGCGCATTAGGTGGTGCGCTCGCCTACTTGGTTGATTGTAGTTATCGAGCATCCGAGCCAGCACCATCATCAGAGGGCTCAAAGCCTCACCCTACAAAACGTATAGCAGTGGTACATTATCATTCTCATGTCAATCAAAACTTTCATATATATTACATGACATTCTTGTTTAGAACAACACCTTAGTATATGTTTTTAATTCATGTTTTGTTAATTCAGGGAGCAAGTGGTGCAGTGACTGCTATGGTGTGCCTTGATATCTTACTTTTCCCAAGGGAAAAAGTATTGCTTTATTTCATAATACCAGTCCCTTCTATATTAGCGGTAAATCAAATGTTATATTTCTGCAATAGTAACACGTCAAATTAATAATTCCATGTTACACATACAAGTTTTTCAATATATTACAAGCTTATAAGTGCCGAAAAGAAAAAAAGAAAAAAGTTGTCCTCACTAAAAGCATAAAGATTTAGAACTTATAGATAGCAAATTTAACCAATTTGGACTATTTTTTAAGTGAAAAGTTGTAATCAATTTCTTCACATTTTTACGAAGCAATTAGTCACCATAACTTTCTTCATGCAAGTTTATAAGGGAAACACATCCTTAAATATGTTAACAGTGCTAAAAGTGATTAAAATTAGTTGCTTTATTGTAGTGACAATGTTAGTTATTCTATATCTCATGACCATTGCAGGGGATATATTTATTTGGGAAGATGTAAACAGAGTAAAGGTATGTTCCTTAATCTGATACTAACAAATATGTTTACTCCTTACCGATAGAAAAACATAAGATCTTATGATGGAGCTCGATGTTGACAATATTGTTACTGTTTCAGAATGATAGTCTGATTTCGGGAGCTGCTCACTTGGGCGGTGCTGCGGTTGGAGCCATAGCTTGGGCACGACTGCGATGGCGGCTGTAAAAAATGGTTTTCATCATACTAGCTTTTGTTATAACTTTAACTTGAGTCGTACAGTCAAGAAAATTACCTCAAATAGTTAATCCACTGTTCTTGTACGTTCATTAAACAAACGTTGTTCCTTTCTTGCCAAACCTATATAGTATCGTGACGTTACAAATAGAATTTTAGCTACCATAACTCGAGCCACTCACGCGTCTATGAGCAAGCGGACTGAAGAAAGCAACAACATTATTACTTTTATATCACAAACAAGTGAACAGCAGGATGAGTTCATGAGATTTTCATGGTATTTATTATAATTATAGGTATTATATTCATCAATTTCTTTTTTATTTTGAACGGCCAAGCTTATATAACAAACAAGCCTCACAAAGGAGGAAGAGAAGTACAAAAACAGCATATCTACAAGAAAAAAATCTGCAAAAAAAAAGAAAGAAGATTACAAGCTAAATCACAAAATAACCCAAACAACCTCCGATAAGAAAAACTACCAAGCTACATCAATGGCAATAAGATAGAAAACGGGTTCGACTTCCAAGTGATCCAATCGATGGAGCTCTTAATTCCTTTGTTGGAAATCCAAAGCAATGAAAGAAGTTGGGCTTGAGTAAAGATGTCTTCATTACGGATCGAGCTTAGAGACACCAAATCCGGGTGAACAAATCTATTACGCCATGACCAAATCTCCCTAATAAAGACGTACAACGACGCTTGGTAGATTTTACAATGATTCTTTGAGATATGAGGCGAAAATTACAATCGAAGACATATTAGGGGGGTCATTAATGCGCCACCAATTCCAAAATTTACTCCAAAACTGAAAGACAACCAAACAAGATAGGATGGTGTGATGTATAGTTTCCTCCTCAAGGCCACACATGGGACAAAGAGAAGATGAAATGTGTAAGCCCCGAAGAAGCAAATTGGCATGGGTCGGAATCCTATTATTTACCGTTCTCCAAATGCAAATATCCACTTTTCTTCTAGGTTGTTGTATCGGGATTGTAAGGTTTTAGTGGAAAGGGTTCAAAATAGGATTGCTGATTGGAAGAATAAATTTTTATCTATGGCGGGTCGTTTACAGCTCATTATATCTGTCTTATCATCTATGCATATATACTGGGCTTCTGTCTTTATCCTTCCTGTTCGTGTCATCCATGATATTGAACAACTCATGCGTGGGTTTTTATGGTGTCAAGGTGATATGAAAAAGGGTAAGGCTAAGGTGGCGTGGGAGGATATTTGTAAACCTAAAGAGGAGGGTGGTCTTGGTATTCGTAGCCTTCATGAGTTCAATGTGGCACTTATGGCTAAACACATTTACAGTATTTTGACTCATAAAGAATCCTTATGGGTTAAATGGATTCATTCTTATAAACTTCGTGGTAGAAGTTTCTGGGATGTTCCTTGCACGGGTGATATGAGTTGGGGCTGG